>RDPX01000362.1:452807-465307 GCA_003991215.1 Morbakka virulenta | reverse complement strand
TTATATTATATTATATTATATTATATTATATTATATTATATTATATTATATTATATTATATTATATTATATTATATTATATTATATTATATTATATTATATTATATTATATTATATTATATTATATTATATTATATTATATTATATTATATTATATTATATTATATTATATTATATTATATTATATTATATTATATTATATTATATTATATTATATTATATTATATTATATTATATTATATTATATTATATTATATTATATTATATTATATTATATTATATTATATTATATTATATTATATTATATTATATTATATTATATTATATTATATTATATTATATTATATTATATTATATTATATTATATTATATTATATTATATTATATTATATTATATTATATTATATTATATTATATTATATTATATTATATTATATTATATTATATTATATTATATTATATTATATTATATTATATTATATTATATTATATTATATTATATTATATTATATTATATTATATTATATTATATTATATTATATTATATTATATTATATTATATTATATTATATTATATTATATTATATTATATTATATTATATTATATTATATTATATTATATTATATTATATTATATTATATTATATTATATTATATTATATTATATTATATTATATTATATTATATTATATTATATTATATTATATTATATTATATTATATTATATTATATTATATTATATTATATTATATTATATTATATTATATTATATTATATTATATTATATTATATTATATTATATTATATTATATTATATTATATTATATTATATTATATTATATTATATTATATTATATTATATTATATTATATTATATTATATTATATTATATTATATTATATTATATTATATTATATTATATTATATTATATTATATTATATTATATTATATTATATTATATTATATTATATTATATTATATTATATTATATTATATTATATTATATTATATTATATTATATTATATTATATTATATTATATTATATTATATTATATTATATTATATTATATTATATTATATTATATTATATTATATTATATTATATTATATTATATTATATTATATTATATTATATTATATTATATTATATTATATTATATTATATTATATTATATTATATTATATTATATTATATTATATTATATTATATTATATTATATTATATTATATTATATTATATTATATTATATTATATTATATTATATTATATTATATTATATTATATTATATTATATTATATTATATTATATTATATTATATTATATTATATTATATTATATTATATTATATTATATTATATTATATTATATTATATTATATTATATTATATTATATTATATTATATTATATTATATTATATTATATTATATTATATTATATTATATTATATTATATTATATTATATTATATTATATTATATTATATTATATTATATTATATTATATTATATTATATTATATTATATTATATTATATTATATTATATTATATTATATTATATTATATTATATTATATTATATTATATTATATTATATTATATTATATTATATTATATTATATTATATTATATTATATTATATTATATTATATTATATTATATTATATTATATTATATTATATTATATTATATTATATTATATTATATTATATTATATTATATTATATTATATTATATTATATTATATTATATTATATTATATTATATTATATTATATTATATTATATTATATTATATTATATTATATTATATTATATTATATTATATTATATTATATTATATTATATTATATTATATTATATTATATTATATTATATTATATTATATTATATTATATTATATTATATTATATTATATTATATTATATTATATTATATTATATTATATTATATTATATTATATTATATTATATTATATTATATTATATTATATTATATTATATTATATTATATTATATTATATTATATTATATTATATTATATTATATTATATTATATTATATTATATTATATTATATTATATTATATTATATTATATTATATTATATTATATTATATTATATTATATTATATTATATTATATTATATTATATTATATTATATTATATTATATTATATTATATTATATTATATATTTATAAATATAATAAAAATCTGAATGTGTTTGTTCCATACAAAGAACCCATCAATTGCCATTAAGACGACAATCATGTGAGATAGTGTTGAGCGTGAGAATACTTTATATATTCAAGATGATAAGTATGGCTTAAATGAATAAACAATCTATTCTGCTATAATACAACGTACCGACTCAAATGCCATTGCAACAGCTAAAATAGCACCATTTCTAATAGTCAAAACACTCATTGATGTTTTTCCTGATACGTATTTTGGTACTTTTAATTTTCTACATTCCGTATAAGGTGTTCTGCCCTTTAAAAGGTAATAAACACGCTTTGGAAAGCAATCCGCTCCACCTTTCTGTACCAACTCTTTGTTTGACTGAATCAGGTTGCAAATCCTGCAAAGTGTGGAAACCAGTTTCCCGGATGGTCCTGAAGTTAAACGGCGCGCAGAAATGATGAAATTGCTGTCGTAAAGAGGAAACCCCTGCAAAGTAAAGTTAGTAACGGCCGTTAAAAATGACTGAGGTAAAGTGTTGTAACTAAAATAACAGTGTAATACAATAAACAAAATACCATCAACATAAATATTGCAACAATAAATACATAAATTTTCATATATCACTGAAAGAGAATATACATACTTTAACATTGTGTGTATATACGTAGTAATATATATATATCCTGTTGTTAGCGTAATGCAATGCTCACTGCGCATGCGTGGTTTGAGCACTCTGACAGGATCCCACAATAACTCTTTAAGCTGTGTTGGCTCGGGCAATATGGCCAGAGAGTTATTTCTCAGAAGCTCTGCGCTGCACTGATGAGCCCACAAAGGGCGAAACAGTACTGTCTGCAGATTGAGTATATATATCCACGTATACTGAAATATCAAATATGGTACAAAAAGTAACATATCTAACTATATAACCTAATTCTTAATTAGGTAAAATAATGAAACCTAAAAATACAAACCTAATATATTTATTAAATTTCAATACAGAATATTATTTTTTCAGTCAAATTTTGTAAAATTTTGATGCCATTTTATAAAGCCTACCTAACTTTCATCAATTTGAAGGGAAAATTCACCATTTATTGAAGTGTATACGTCTTTTTGTTTTTTAAACTCTATATAGAGTAACCTTTAAGTATTACTAATATGTTTGGGCTCCTTATGATATGTCAAAAAGAAGCAACCAGGAAACTACTTAAACTGTGCCCTGTACAAATAAAAAAGCAAATGCTTTTTCACAGCTGAGTCCAACATACTCAACAAGATCTTTTAACGGAAAGGAAAGGAAAACAACAGTTCAACACTTTAATCTAGCAAAACAAGAAATCCTAAAAACTTTTACACAAGAGCAAATAATGTGGAAGAAGTAATAAGACACGGTCGATGGAATGATCCATTTAATTCATCTCTAGGACAATTGCCAGCCAAGGCTCAAGAGACCAACCTTTACATAAGAGGCGAACCCGCACAATGTGAATCCAGGAAAGTCTTAAAAGGCTCTACCCTTTGCTCAAGCGTGACCAGGAAACAGTTGTGACAAAGCGTAGCCAAGTTCACCTATGTCGTAACTTCACAATCACATGCAACTTTATGTCGATTCCCAGGCCAAGTAGTACCAAGGTACGATTTGCAAAAATTGGAGTTTTTTTGCAAGCTTCTGATTTCTGTAAACCGCACATTGTAAAGCTTACTTTTTGAGCAAACTGGTAGCCAAATTACAATCAGGCAATGCAAACTAAGGTGCGGTCTACCTTTAAAAGATCCTCTAATCACATTTTAGCAGTTGGTTATTTTATATGTGTTTCTTCATCGCATACTCTCTTATGAATATAGAACACTAGCCAATGCAAAGTTAACCAACTCAGATCCACAGAGTCAAAACGCCTATTCGATGCTCGGTGATTCTCTTCCTAAAAGTTGGGAAAAGTTTACAACTGCGCACTACTTCTAAAGTCAATATTCTACGTGGCTCCCAAGCATGCCTTATTAGATCATTACTTTCCAAAGAGGAAAGGCAATAGTTGTGCCATGAAATAAAAATTTAAAGTGTATATATTAATACCAATGGAAGTAGCATTGATATGTTTCACCCTGTATAAATATTTATAATAATAATAATAATAATAATGATAATAATAATAATAATAATAATAAGCCCAAATCTTAAGAAAGGTGCTCCGTCTCTAAGCCCCTAGTTGGGGCCGAGACGGAATAAACGCACACCTGGAAACTATTCCAGTGCAGATAGTATGAAATAATAATAATAATAATAATAATAATAATAATAATAATAATAATAATAATATGTCCTGGGTATTGACATTAATTATGTCCTGGGTATTGACATTAAACTGCATCCGGTTGTGGAGTTTCGACGTGGGAGAATGAGGTTACCCTTTGCCACAATTACCTCCAGGTCACCCTTGAGCAAGGTGTAGTACCTGTTAGCTCTCCCCGAGGCCATGAAATACCGGGTTGGCGTCCGGCGGGGGCTAGTCTGTCTCATGGGTAGGGGGGACTCTTTAGCCTTGGTTGGCAGCCCTCCTAGAGATGGTGTCTCAATAAAAACACCGGTGGTTGTGTAACCTAAAATCCACAATCCTCTTATGAGTGTAATGTCTTATTCAAATTATGAAGACAACGGCGTGAATGAGACTGGAGCATCAAGTGAAGGTCTCTCGCCCGGCAGGTACCCCACTGTATGGCAGGGTGGGCCCGGTCGTTATCCAGCGTCTGCCAAAATGAAGTGGAACAAGGAATTGAATGTTGCTGTAATGGAGTGCTATTTCCTGAGTAAACCAACAGATGAAAATGGAAGACCTATACGAGGCTACAGAAGAAGGATGCATAACATCTGGAAGGAGAGAGAATTACCAACATTAACAGAACAAAGGTTATGTGATCAGGCTAGGGCAATACGAAAAAATGAATGGTTCACCACAGTAGAGATGGAAGAAATCCGTAGAAGTTTGGAAGTGGATAGTGATAATGAAGAAGGGAATGATGGAAACAGGCAGTTGCCAGAAATAGAAGTGCAAGAACATGGACAAACGGAAGAGATATCAGTGCAAATCAACAGAACCGACGAACAAGACGAACAGGAAAGTTGTATGATTGAGGAGATAGTTGACATTACGAGAAGTGGCCAAATGTGTGATACAAGAGGACTCAAGAAAGTAAACAGAAAGGTTCTGTCAGAGTGGATAGGTAAAGTAAATAAGATCATCGGGAAAATAAGGACAGAAAACTTAACGGATACAAATAAGTTAATCGGTGCTGTTGCTATCTACATCTCGAAAAAAGTTGGGTTGAAGACTGGTAATTCAAGAAGGAAAACAAAGGAAGAACCTTGGTGGAAAAAGAGGATAAAAGGAACAATCCAAGAACTAAGAAAGCATGTGAATATTTTGCAAAGAAATAAAAGAGGAGAACTCACCAGAAAGGAAAGGTATAAAGAACTGGATAGGAAATATCAAATTAAGAAAAAAGGAGAAAATGTCGTTATTGAAGAGCTGAAGCAAAAACTGCAGGCGAAAGTAGCAAAACTGAAGAGGTATGAACAGAGAGTTAATCAATTTAGAATTAATAGGCTGTTTCAGCAAGACCAGAAAAAAGTATATCAGGAATTTAATGGAATGTCAAAAAGTGAAGGCATAGCACCAGATGCAGAGGAAAGCGAACAATTTTGGTCTAGTATCTGGGGAAACGAGGTACAACACAATAAGGATGCAGGATGGTTGAAGGAATTAAAAGATGAATGTGGGGAAACAAGACAGGATGACATAATGATTGACTGTGTAATGGTATCAGCACAGGCAAAGAAAATACCAAACTGGAAAGCACCTGGACCTGATGGGGTCCAAGGATACTGGATAAAAAAGTTGACATCACTGCATGACAGGATCGCCAAACAAATGAATGAGATGATAAATAGCAGGGTTCCTGTACCTGCCTGGATGACAATGGGCAGAACAGTGTTGTGCCAGAAAGACCCGCAGAAAGGAAATGTGGTTGATAACTATAGACCAATATCTTGCCTACCACTCATGTGGAAACTGATGACAGGAGTCATTGCTGATAGTGTATACAAGATGCTAGAAGAAAGTGATGTTCTACCAACAGAACAAAAAGGATGCAGAAAAAAGAGCAGAGGAACGAAGGACCAACTTTTGATTGACAAGATGATCCTCACTGATTGCAAAAAACGACAAAAGAACCTCGCCATGGCATGGGTGGATTATAAAAAAGCCTATGACATGGTACCCCACTCGTGGATAGTCGAATGTTTGAAAATGGCACAAGTACCACAAAATGTAACAAGTTTTCTTCAGCGATCAATGAGGAATTGGAAAACGGAATTGATGTCATGTGGAGAGTCTCTCGGAACAGTCAACATTAAGAGAGGAATCTTTCAAGGAGACAGTCTTTCTCCACTTATTTTTGTAATTTGTATGATACCTTTGTCAAAAGTATTGCGCAAGGCTAAAGCAGGGTACAGGCTTGGAGACGTGAAAATCAACCATCTTTTATTCATGGATGATTTAAAGATGTTTACTAAGAACAAGAATGAAATTGATAGTCTTGTGTCGACAGTGCAAGTGATAAGTCAGGATATTGGAATGCAGTTTGGGGTAAAGAAGTGTGGCGTTATTATCATGAAACGAGGGAAATTGGTCAAAAGTGAAGATATAACACTAACAAATGGAGAAAGTATTCGGGAGGTTAGTGATGAAGGATACAAATACCTTGGTATTTTAGAGCTTGACAAGATAAAGGAGAAGGAGATGAAAGAATTATTCCGAAAGGAATATTTGCGACGATTCAATCTGATTATGAAATCAAAATTGAACGGTAGGAACAAAATATTTGCAGCAAACACCTGGGCAGTGTCACTTATGAGATACGGAGCAGGCATACTTAGATGGACTAAGAATGAGCTTCAAGAGATCGACAGAAAAACAAGAAAAGTTATGACAATAAACAAGGAACTTCATCCAAGGAGTGACGTTGCAAGGATATACGTTTCAAGAAAGAGGGGTGGAAGAGGTTTGATGAGTTGTGAGAACTGTGTAAAGGGAGAAGAAAATAACCTGAGTTGGTACATAAAGAACAGCAAAGAGATTCTCTTGAGAAAAGTAGGGGAAGTCAGTATAGTTAATACCGAGAAAGCAATGGAACCAAATGATTACAAAAAGTTTAAGAGCCAGGAAATGGAAGAGGAATGGAAACAGAAGGTGATGCATGGACAGTTTTTGAGGGACAAGGAAGGAGTGAATTGGGATAAATCATGGCAATGGCTCGCAAAGGGAGATTTGAAGGGATGTACCGAAGCACTGATATCCAGTGCTCAAGAACAAGCTTTAAGAACGAATTACACAAAGTTCCATATTGATAAGAATGCTGATTCCCCACTGTGCAGAATGTGCAGAGAAAAAGGAGAAACTATTAGTCATCTGGTTAGTGAATGCGGAAAATTAGCTCAAAGAGAGTACAAGAAAAGACATGACAATGTGGCACGATATATTCATTGGCAACTTTGCAACAAAGGAGGCTTGGAAAGAGCTGAGAAATGGTATGAACAGCAACCCGAAGCAGTAATTGAAAATGAGAATTTCAAGCTCCTATGGGATTTCACCATTCAGTGTGATAGATTTATTGAAGCAAGGCGGCCAGATATTGTGTTGGTAGATAAGAGGAACAAAGAAGTAAAAATAATAGATATTGCTGTGCCAGGAGATTCAAGAGTAGCAGAAAAAGAACTTGAAAAGATTGAAAAGTACCAAATGTTGAGAGAAGAAATAGGTCATGTATGGCAAATGAATAAAGTTACGGTGATACCTGTAGTAATTGGAGCATTGGGAGTCATTTCAAACAAGTTTGAAAGATACATGGAGAAAATGGGTGTGAAGATTGAGATGGCAATTATGCAGAAAACGGCACTGCTTGAAAAAGGGAGGATACTGCGAAAAGTCTTGTCTCTTTAGAGAAACAGGAGAAGGAACTTTGAGACCCCTGGTGACTTGTTGTTACCCGCTCTCAAAGATAAAAGAACAAAAGAACTTTCCAGACAAACATGTCTGAGATTTACATTAAAAGTAATAATAAATAATAATAATAATAACAATAATAATAATTTAAAAAATAATAACAATAATAATAATAATAATAACAAATTAATAAAGAAAGAAAGAAAGAAAGAAAGAATTAATAAAGAAATGCACTAAACTATCCACAGAATATCATATTTCCACCACTAAACATTACATACGATTTTTTATTCAAATATATTGTTTTCTTTATTAATTTGTTTATTATTGATTAAATTGCCTAAGATTTTGCCTGTTTCAAAAACAATTATTCTTTTATTTTTATAGGAGATTGTCGCTCAACACTTTTTATTTTACTTCAAATTTAGATTTTAATATGTATCAATATTTTATTCATGAATTTTATTTTTTCGATGGAGAAGAACCAATATAAATATGGAATCCACTTGATCGATAATAATAATAATAATAGTTAATAATAATAGTAGTTAATAATAATAACAATAATAATAAAGTTTGGTTTTAATGTCAGCGATAAATGGTACCAACAAAAAATTGATAATAGTTTTGGAAAACGAGAAACCCAATATTTTGTGGGGCTGGCTTTGATATGCAAGCAGACAAGAGCACAGGTGGTTTGATATTCTCTTCATCAGTAAAGAAACTAATGAAAGCTTCATTATTGACATTGCAGTACCAGTGGATTACAATATAGTTAAGAAAGACTTTGAGAAAATGAATACTTACTTCAATTTAAAGGTAGAGGTTTCATGATGTTGAACAAGGAGAATTTAGTTATTGTAATAGTCATCCGAACCTTAGGGCAATCCGAAAGAGACTGCATTGATTTACTGAGAAACTTAGCATAAGGAATGTCTCTATGTTATGGCCATAATCAGTACTACTGTGAACCACTAGTATCCTACTTTATGATCAACAAGTTGGAGGGAGAGGCAAAGACAAGTCTTTATCTTAAGTGCTTGCACCTGATGAAGAACTATATAGCCGGTATCAACATCAGAGACGATGGTGAATGTGAAATGATCAATGCGTGCTTATTGCAAAATCATGATGTTCATGTGCTCATCAGTTATCTGTTTTGGGTAACCTTGATTTGCCGGTCTCATCCGCCATTTTGGTTCAAAGCGAAATCAAAATCCCAATTAGAGTGTTAGTAATGAGAATATAATAGTTCATAGGTTAACAGAATTATTTTCAAAATGTCCACATACCTTACTTTCCAGGACGTGCTGACCACTAAGTTCCCTTTTTTCGACACCCTTAACACCGAAAACAACATATACAAGAGCCGATTTGTCGAGAAATGGACGAGGCGCTGGTTTGCAGCTGCTGGGCGTTGCACACAGCTTTTCAAGGTGATATTTTTTCGTAGGTTCCTTTTGGGGTAACGGCTTGCCATTAACATGAGCGGCAGGTTTCCTCGTTGCCTCATTACCTGGACGTGTTTTTAAGGAACCTGAAAAAATCAATATTGAAATAACTATATTATCACTAAATCACAAAGCCTATTGCTCACAAAGTTCAGCTTTGAACTGAATTGTTAATCTGACTTACCACAAAACAACTAGTTTAATGGGAGGTCAAATCTAGAGTTATTAACAGTGTTATTACTGGAAAGTGGTGCAGAGCCAGCATTTGACAACAAAAAGAGAGCTGAATTAAATTCTAGGCAGTTTTTTTTGGATTGCCTGACTTTAACAAAAAAAGTTTACAAAGTTATTCCTTTTCTGTGCTTCCCCTGTTGTTCTTTTTGCCTTTTCTTTTATTTCATTTTGTCGACATGTGCTCCTCCACACCAATAGTTGTAGGAAGGGGTACCGTGTTTGATCTATGTAACACCCTCTTTCATTTTAGGGTCCGTTCCTAATTAAGACCCTCCCTAAAAGTTAAAAAATTAAATTAATACCCATTTCTTTTAAAACTACCCCTTCCTATTAACCCCCCCCCTATCTGTATCGAAGAGGCTTTCATGAGAACTTTTAACAAAAGGAATATAAAAGACACAGTGTACAGATTTCGATGTTTTTTCCGTAAAATGGATACACTTTTAGGTCATTGCTTGCATTATAGTCGAGATGAAGGTATTGAAAACCTTGTTTACGTTTCTCCAACTTAGCATCAAGAATTAAAGCTGACTTTTTGTGTTTTGTTAATATCGTGAATGTCGTTGGCAACACAAGTCCAAGTTCCTGATATCTTTTACCAGTAAAAGTATACAATACTCGACTGAGAGAGTTATCAAACAAAAAGAAATGAAATAAACTGTCGGTAGATGGCCAACTGCTGTAGACGAATCGAGTATAAAAACACTAATCACATGCTTTTCATTTTCCAAAGCCTCCTTCTGTGTCTCATGGTGACAATATAATTGTTCGGTGGAACAACCATACTACACTTTTTTGTATACAGGGTAGCCAAATATAAGCGTATTAAAATCAACTTTGCAGCACAATTCAAATTCTTTCCCAGGTAATACTCCAGCCATTTACTTTCTGCAACATTTACATCTACAGTTTTTATGATAGAGTGTTATAAAATACAACGTCTAAAAGCTTTCGAATTTTTTATTTGATTGCATAATTTCAAATAGAATACACTCAATTCAAACCGGTTTTTGTAGCTTGCTAATAACGATAACAAAAGGCGAAAGGCGTTCATTTACTATGGAATTGAAGCAAGTGTTGTTCCGCAAAAAGAAACTTCATTCACGCTGCATCAAAGAAGTGTAATGTTGATTGTAAACGGATCAGAGAATGATGTCAGAAAGAAGAAAAAACTGTTGGAAAAAATACACCAATGCTTGGTGCAAAACGCAAACGACTTGATGGAGCTGGGCGGCCACTAATGGATTAAGAAATTGAATAAACATTGGAAGAATGGGTTTTGGAGAGGAGAAGCAACTTACAGCGTGTTTCCCAAAAAATGATAATGCTGAAAGCAAAATACATCTTCTGTGGAAAAACACAGTAATCCTGCAGAAAAAAACCCTTTTTGTTAGTAGTGGTTGAATCAATACGTTTTTAGCAAGAAATGGTCTATCACTACGTCGAAGAACAACTGCAGCTCAAAAATATTCGGCGCATATGGTTGATAAAATGGATTTGAACACACTTAACGTTCGAAGATTACTGAAGAAATTTGGTTCGCGCCAGCGTTTGCTATTTCTAAAAATGAAACCTCTGTGTGGACTTACATGGTCTCCAAAACAACAATTAGTCAAAAAACCCCGAGATATTTCGTTAAAAACAACAGGCCATGTGAAAATCTGTGTACCTGTTTGCTTAACAGGGAAGGGGGACGGAAAGACATTAAAACCTTCCATTGTATTTTAAGGTGCAAAACGTGAATGTAAATTCTCAAACGACAAATTCAAAGATACGTAACAAGATCAATCTTTCTTTAAATGGTTAGATGAATGAGCAGCTAACTATCCAGTGGTTCAAGTGGCCCATTAATATATTTTTCTTTTCAGGTCGATTGCTTTTATGGGATTCGTTTGAAGCCCATATGACTGCCGAGGCCCGAGCAACTTCAAAATCAGCTAACATAAAACATAATATTGTACCAGGTGGATGCAGTAACTATGTACAGATGTAGTGTGGAATAAGCCATTTAAAGCCTTTACAACAGATAAATTTGATGAGTGGTTGGCTGCAGGAGTACATGAATACACAGAATGTTGGAATCTTAAACCTGCTTGGAGACAACAAATTGTAGAATGAGTTTCGGTAAAGAATCATGGGATTCGTGTGCACTTACATTACCGATTGATGGGAACCAAGACGATTCCATATATTGTTTCGCCATACAAACAGGCTAGTATGAATTTTCAAGTAAATGCCCTCTTTCAACTTAAAGCTCCCTTTTAATTAACGGTCCCCGTAGAAGTTTTAGAAAATCATATTAACGCCCCAGGTCATAAATAGATCAAATACGGTATATACTGTCATACATACAGAAAAATGAATGGATGGATGGATGGATGGATGGATTGATGGATGGATGAATCGACAGATAGGTAGATAGATAGGTAGACAGATAGATAGATAGATAGGTAGACAGATAGATAGATAGATAGATAGAGAGAGAGAGAGAGAGAGAGAGAGAGAGAGAGAGAGAGAGAGAGAGAGAGAGAGAGAGAGAGAGAGAGAGAGAGAGAAACAGATGGATAGATAGTAATAATGAGATATCGGCATTTACAGTTAGTGACTACAACTTGTTCTGACTGTCTTTTC
>RDPX01000362.1:405848-450689 GCA_003991215.1 Morbakka virulenta | reverse complement strand
AGAAAAATAAAAAGAAAAAGAGTGTGGTGAAGGAGTGAATGGAAGTAGAAAGAAAGAGAGAGAAGAAAAGATGTAGAAAGAAAGGAAGAAAAGGAGGGAGGTAAAGAGAGGTAGATAGAGAGATAGATAAAGATAGAGAGAGAGAGAGAGAGAGAGAGAGAGAGAGAGAGAGAGAGAGAGAGAGAGAGAGAGAGAGAGAGAGAGAGAGAGAGAGAAATGGATGGATGGATAGAAAAAATGACATATTGGCATACAGTACTTACGAAAACAACTTTCTATTACTGACTTTTCTTACCTTGTGTTATAGGTTCTGGAGTATCTGAACGTGGCTTTAAAAGTGGTGCAATGTAATTGCTTTCCGTGCTTGTTGTTCCGACCCATTTTTTTTTCGTCGTCATATCAGGCATTTGAGGTAATGTGCTGGTAGTCACTTTTAACTGTGGCTCCGTACTCCTGTGTAAGCTTGTTTCTCTAAAGTGAGTTACTACAGAACTGTGAGTCAAGTCTTTTTTAGGCAAAGTGCCCTTTTTATGATTCTTCTTTGTGCCATGACTAGGAACCTCACTTGATCCATGCGAAAATGCCATTCCATTAAACATTCCTGAGCAACGAATACAATCGTAATCCTCAGCGCTAAGATTATATCGAAGGTCCAATAATCTTTGTAAATTGCTATCCGATTCAAATAACGCTGGTCTTCCTTTTGCTTTGTGTAAATGAGTTGACACAAAAACTGAAAGACTTAAACAAACAAGAAAAAAAGTCAAAATTACGTAGCGGCCTCTGATCACATGCTCTATAATCCGAGTTCCAAATGAGGGTTGAGGCAAAACAGGCGTGGCGGAGAGAGAATCGATAAATTCAGCTCTACAATCTTCCTGTTCTGCTTCAAAGTCCAAAGATAAGGTCCCTGTATGAGTAGCTAACTCAGATCTGTCGTCCGAAATGCCAACGATTTCCATGTCGATCTCAGTATCCTCTAGAGGAAGCAAATTTTCACCCGAAGAGTCTGTAACAAAATAAAAAATCTCAAAATATATAATATACCATAAACGTTTAATAACAGCAATCAAAAACCGATCTACCACGATCAGTTCACAAAGTAAGCATCGTTTATTCGATTCATAAAATTGCCATCACATCTTCATGAAATATCAGTGTGTCTTTGTTTGCCACAAAATACACTAAAATCTGTTTTCAGTATTTTAGGTTTAAGGTTTCTTCAGTATATTCCAAAATTTATGTTACCCAATTTTCCCGCGAACGTACACTACAATAAGAACTCGACCACCAGAAAGTAAGAATTTAAGGTTCTAGCTAGGTTAAAAAATTCCTCTTTCTTTTTCAATACTGTAGCTGTTGCTTCCCAGTAGCATGGTAACATCAGAAAGCAAACAAAGTCTGTAGCTATGATTTGGACTTATTCTGGCATTATTAACTGGCTCATGAAAGGTCCATTTAAAAGTGGTTCTAATATAAAATATAAACGATGCCATGGAAAAACAGCTTCTTTCACCTGTGTAATTTTCTTACTAATTTTATTCTCATTTATACCACAAATATCATATAATATAATATAATATAATATAATATAATATAATATAATATAATATAATATAATATAATAAAATATAATATAATATAATATCTGAAAGTGACATCAACATCTGAAAGTGACATCAACATCTGAAAGTGACATCAGAGGTACATGAATATAGGATGAAAAAACAAACCTCGAAGACAAGAGAAGGTAGATTCTTCAGGAGAATAAAGGAAAGAATCCCAAATAAAGGTGATGTGTTCGCAATTGCACCAGAAAATCGAAGTCTGACCCAATGTTTCTCTTAGATCCATTTTTAGTAGTCACGCAAAATGAGGAATTAAAAAGTGTTGTATTGAAAGGATTGGAATCCCCATAAGTGTTTCTCGGGCATTTGTATGATGTAAAGCATTTTTAAAGAAATCCAGCCACAGAAGTTGTGACGGAGCCTAAGGTGGAAGACGCGCACCCATGGAGGGAGAACAGGCTACTCAAGAGGATCTTTAGATTAAAATAATGTCTCATATAGAGAAAAAAATACCCCCCTAGCATCCAGCATCACAACCTAAATCCAGTTGAACTAAGACAACCCTCTAGAATACATAGGTCATCAAAACGATACATGGAGGAGATTAAGGCTTTGGCTATGGCTGATGATAATGTGTCAATACAGCTATATCCTTCCCATTACTATAGAACCCATTGCTATAGAGACTACCTACCACAATGGAAGATGCAGTATGAATTCCATTTATAAGGAAACATTGGAGCTACATGCCCGGTCTCTGATAACATGATAAGTCACATGACATCTTGTGATACTTTCGATCCTTTTTTCTATATTTTCTTTTAGAAGGGAAAAATTTAATTAAATGACTTAACACGCAAACAAAGGAAATGGTACCTGCAACACGCAAGACAAAAGAATATATATATATATATATTATATCTATATATATATATTATATCTATATATATATATATTATATCTATATATATATATTATATATATATTTTATATATATATATATATGTTGCAGTGCCAGCTTCAAGTGACGAGTTTAATAGTGACATGCGGCACGTCGTAATGGATCTAACTGACCATGACGAGCAACAGATCAAAACTAATGTTATGGGCAAAGTCGAAAATAAGGGTACTCGTGACAATGATGAAGCACTGTTTATACATGCTTCTGATGACTTCATATAGTTTTATGTAATTTAGGTCATAGTGTAGCCCATACCTCTATGTTCTATATGTTTTCCTTTAGATTATGGTCAATATATATAAACATAGAAACTATAATACGTAGGTAGGGATTATGTTACTCAAATAAGAAAACAGGATTCCTGATTGCTGATGGATACTTCTACAAAGAAAGTTATTCAGATATTTGACGTTCATTGAACAATAAGATTAAAAGAGCCAAACAAAAAGGCGTAAACAAATATCAAATAAGAGACTTTATTCTTTATTTTTGAGATCATCATCTTTCACTCACAATTTAAGTGATTTGGAAACTTTTTTTTTGTTCTTATTTCTCTTTTCTGCACCAATGTATCCATACCCGTAACTGGACAGCCTGATCAACCATCTTCCCTTTTCTCCGTCACAGACCACAACTGCATTAAATCCCTTGATTTTGTATCCTTCCAGATACACCCATCACTCTCTCATATTATATTGTAGATCTTCCTTATCTCTTTTAGTTTCAATTACACTCATAACACATTTCTCTTTTTCCATCCACATCATCATCACCTCCATCATCATCATCATCATCATCATCATCATTATCATCATTATCATCACCTAGTTCCCTGACTCACAAGTTAATGCAAGGTAGTTTTACATAAGTCCTGGGCACTTGTTCCCAGATTCCTTCTGTGCATTTTTTTCCCCTGGCAATGAAGTAAAAGAAGATCAGTCTTCTGCTTTTTGACAGCTTCCATACTGTAGGACCCTGACACTAGTTCATTCAAAATTACAAGAAGTAGTAGCAGAGGTAGCAGCACAAGTAATATTTGTAATAATAACAATAATTTTTGAACCACCCTGACAAAAAAATCTACCAAACCAGTCTGACAAAAAAAACACATCCTCAATGACAGGAATGAAAACAAATCCAAGTATATAGATATTGCAATTACCGACATAATCAAATATTCAAGTAAACTATGGAACGAAATGAAACAAATTGAAATGTATGCAAATTGTATCTTAAAGTCTATTGTTCTATTTTCCTATGTAATACTGAATCAATTATTTTTGGATAATCTTATCCGTTTGTCAGAAAAGGTCCATTTTTTTATATCCTGGAAACGCTCCAGTAGATTGCCTTAAATATCATAAAGCATAGTTAATACTACTAAAATGTTGACTGTAAAAGAATCATTCTTACTGAACACTAATACAAGCTAAAAATAAGGTCATGGAACTACAAATCCATTGACCAATATGTGGCTAAGTCTAATGTTCAACATGAGCATGAGGCTATTACATAAGGAACAAAATAAGATCATTGTTGCTAAATAAATCAAACACTTCTACTCATCATTGATCAGTTATCAGTTAAATAGTTAAATGCGTATTTTTAATTGTTTATACTTTATCTGTAACCATAAGTAGTTTTCTAAGATTTTCAAAAACAGGTTTAGTTCAAGTTTTAGTCAAAATCTATGCCCCCGTTAAATCAGTTGCAAAAAAATTTAGCACTACGTGTTCTCTGGCAACTAAATCGATAAAGAAATACATCCATTATTATCCTCATACAGTGTAGTGTGGGTGGGGGGTGGAAGTTGGCAACCTTCAAATGGTCCACCCTGTAAGTACCGTATAATATCCATTACCAGCAAACTAATGTCCTGATGTCAATACCCGAGCAAGGGAGACTAAATGTTGAAGGCCTTACGCGACCGAAATACGAAGTCATTCAAAAAATCGCTGCCAATAATTCGATATCTGTTGTTCTTCTCCAAGAAACTCCCGCTTCCAGTAACGAAGAAATAAAGGTCTACGACTACTCGCTGATTGGCTCAATTCACCATCCAAAACATGGAATCGCAAGGTTCGTTCGTAACGATCTATCTGCCTCTGTTATTGGCCGCAGAAGAGAGGGGGAGCGAAACTGAATGGATAACCATTTCGATCAACGGTCAAATTTGTATTACGAACATTTATCAACCACCAAATGCTGGGGCTATTCTAGAAACGATCCTGATGGTGAAGCTCTTCATGTTTGGTCAAGCACCATTGATCTTAAGCTTCTATACGATCCAAAACAATCGAAAACGTTTCACTCCGCAGCCTGAAAGACCTTCACCAACCTTTAGCTTACGTTTTACGCGCATGACACCAATAGCTCCCTACCTCACCCGGAACATAATGCCATTGGCAACTATCCAAAGTCTCAGCACCGACCTGCTATCATTTATAATCCTGCGTTGATAGAATACACTACAACAACACCATTACCTCGTTGGAACTTCAACAAAGCTGACTGGGAACGATTCCAAGCAGCGACGAGAAATTTGTGTGACAATCTTTCTTCGCCTAAATTCGACATTAACTTGTGTTTCTCCGAATTTCAAAATTGCTAAAGACACAAAACCGTGGGTCAGGCAGATTTCCAAGTGGAGTATGTGGAAGGGAAGTTGGTCAAAACTCCATTTTGTGTATCTCTTGCCAGCACTGGTGCCACAAGCGATACTCAGAATTACAAAGAGTACATGGTAATTTGAACTTCCGATGTCCTACCTGCAACGGCCAGAATCAGTGCCAGGAGGAGGAAGACAATGAAGACATCCAGATAGATGGAGAGGTTGTCGAAGAGGTGAAGGAGTCTTGTTACCTTGGTGACCTACAGGCCATTCAGGGAGGACTTAAGCGAGCTGTAAGGATGAGAGTCTCTGCTGCATGGTAGAAGTGGAGAGAGATTGGCAGCCTTCTAGTAAACAGGAACCATACCATTGAAAAACTGAGGATGAACTTATGATGCATGCATAACGGCAGTGTTATTGTATGACTCGGAGGGTTAGCCTATGATAGATAGATTGAAAACAGTGCTGACAAGCTGTAACAGAAGAATGCTCCGGTACAGGGCAGAAGTAACGTGGCAAGAAAGTATCAGTAGTGAAGAGCTGGCAAACAGATGTGGAGTGGAACCATTAGAAACAATGCTGAGAAAAAGAAGACTGCAATGACATGGTCACATCAGGGGGAGAGATCTGGAGGACCCCCGTGGAAGAACCTAATGGTAGAAGGAAGGCGACCACCTGGGCGGCCAAAGAAAAGCTAGAGGAAAATAGTTGAGGAGGATATGAGACGTGTGGGTACCAGAGAGGAAGATGTATTGGATAGAGACAGGCGGAAGAGTCTCATACACCAACAAAGCCCAACGGCATGGGTAAAGAAGAAGCAAAATGGAAGGTTTTCACGCTCAATGATGAGGGTGTGATTAGAGGGATTTAATTGATTAAGAAGTCTCCGATTTAATCCAGTTAACGTTTTCATGGAGCCAACGTTCCACAGAGGACAAAATAGTAATTCATAGCATTTTCAACCTCAGAGACATTACTCAGGTTAAATGGTACTTCATTCAATGTTTATGGATAATAAGAGATCAAGACAGACAATTTATATCCATGTAGGTGGAGTCATTCTAATAAGTTATAGCGTTGGTGCAAAAAGCGTCTTTGTGAAAAAAGTTAAGATCAGAGGTGATTTGGATGACTGCTTCCTAAGCGATTTGCTTTAAACTGTTTCATTCTTTCCAGTGTCTATTACTTTTATAGTTCATCTTTTGTCTATGTTCAAACAACAACCAGCCTGAGGTTAAAAGGGCTTATCTGTTTTTGCACAAAAAAAATTAGCTGCTTGGTCGTTATCATGATGGCAGCGCGGAAGTCAGACGTTTTCTTCGTTCCTGGAATTATTTTTTACGAGTATCGTTTCTTTTATTCTACTTACTTGTTGTAGCGTCCTCGTCTATTGAGGGCTGCCGATCACCATTCTCCACAGGTCACAATCTTTGTCACGTTTGATTGTCGACTGTATGTTAGAGTTCAGGCCCTGGCAGATGTCTTTGCGCAAAATTTGCCGTGGTCTCCCTCTCGGTCGTTTGCCATGCACTCTGCCTAACAGGAGCTTGCGGGTGAGGCCATCTATTCTGATCATGTGTCCAAAGAATCGTAGTCTGCGGTTGAGCAAGTGCTGACATAGTTGTGGCTGATTTCCAATTCTTCTGCATACTTCTTTATTAGTGGTGAAGCTTGTCCAGGGGATCCGAAATATCCGTCGATAACACCACATTTCGAATGATGCTATCCTTCGCCTCGCATCCTGGGAGTAGATCCACGGTTTGGATCCATAACTCTTTATTGACCAGAGAAGGGATTGTACTAATCTCTTCTTGGTGCCTAACCTGATGTTTCCACACTACCATAGATCCTTCACGCTGTCTGCTGCCTTCTTTGCCAGTACTATTCTTCTCTTGACCTCTTGTGAACTGTTGCAGTTGGTGTTGAAGAGTGCGCCTAAGTATGTGAACTCTTTTACTTGCTTCAGCATTGAGTTGTTGTACTTGATGTTGATGTTGCTTTCCGTTCTTCCAAGAGACACGACTTCCGTTTTCTACTCATTCAATCCTCAGACCATATTCCAACGAGGTTGCACCGATCCTATTCACAATTTCTTGCAGTGATTGCTCGGATGTTGCCAGTAGGACGACGTCGTTGCACCACATCCGCCGTAAGATAACATGGATCTCTCCCGGCAACCGAGCGAGGAATGAATTTGACTTCATACTGGTGAAAGAACGGTATCAAGCCTCTGTGCTTAACTGTCGCGCGTACCCTAGTGCAGACTGCAATTCAGATCACTAATTGCTATCAGCCAACATCAGGATAAGATGCAACACTGCAAATGTTTTATGGTATCTCGTCAAAAATTTTGTACATGTAATGGAATTAGTATTACACTTATAGAAAAAGATGCTGGTTTGAGAGAAAGTTTTACGCATTGCTCTCGATTTATTCGATTGAAGTTTGTACCACATATAAATACAAGAAAAAAATCATTATTGTGTTTGTTATTACTTATTTGTGATGACATCTAAAGTTACCCTGGTCCAAATCTGTTAAAAAAAGGATCAAATCCAAAATTTTATACTGCAACGAAATGTCAACATGTTCGGTGTTACAGAAACTCACTTACAAGAGAATGCTCCATCATCTCTCAAAAATATCAGGGGGTATGTTTTCGAAAGGTGTGATCGCGAAGATAGAGAAGGCGGAGTTGGAGTTTACACCAAACAGGATATTGAATATGTACATAGAAATGACCTTGAAAATTAGAGTGCAGAAGGTCTCTTGATCGAAATCAAGTAAACGAACTCGAAAAGTCTTATTATTGGCATAATATATAGACCCCCGAATAGTTCAAAGCATCTCAGCCAAACTTTTGAAACAAACTTTATAAAAACCATAAAAACACTGAATCACGACAAAGAACTTATCATAATCGGTGATTTAAATATCAATTATCTTAATACTTTCATTGAATATTGCCAAAGACAGTGCTCGATACAAAGATTCGTTGAGCGAAGTTATATATGTATGGACAGAGGCAGACAGAGAGCATGATTTTCGGTACCCACTAAAAGACGAAAAACATATCATTATCCATTGTTTACCGTCATAAGCAGATTTATAAGACACTTCATCTTAATAATATCTTGGTGTTACACTGGATCTGAAATTGAGCCTGGCATGTCACTTAAGGGCAACATACAAGTGAGCGACAGGATGCTTTTATCTACTGCAGAGACTGTGACCACAATTAACCGTTAAAGCAGCAACTTTGATTTACCAGTTAATGCTGGAACCACTCTTTACGTACTGCTCAATAATTACCTGTAACACAACAAGACGTACAACAGTAGGATTCAGTCATTACAAAATCGCGCTGAAAAAGTAATCTTTCGAAGCCGACGGCTAACTGCCCTACCGTCTATCGACGATCTATTGAGAAAGAAGATATATGTTTATATATGTATGTATATATATATGTATATATATCAAGGTGCCGTATCCTGACGGACGTTGGCTGTCATGACACGCCACCTCTTTCGATCTCTGGCAGCAGGTACAAGGTCACATGATGTGGTTCCTGTCTATCTACTCATGTTTTTCACGTATGTTATTCTTTGTCTTCATCTGATCCGTTTCCCATCAATTTTCCCCATAATTGCCAGGCTCTCCAGTCCATCCTTTCGAATAAGATGACCGAAAGATTTCATCTGCCTTTGTCTGATTGTTTTTACTACGTTTCAGGTTGTTTCCATTCTTCTTAATACTTCTTCGTTCGTCTGATGGGATGTCCAGCTGACCTTCAGTATTCGTCGATAGAACCAATGCTCGACTGCTTCCAGCTTCTTTGTCATCTAAGATGGAATTGTCCAGCATTCACTTCAGTATAGCAATATTGGTAGGACATAACATTTCAGAATCCTCTTCTTGGTGGCTAGTGTAAGGCTAGTGTAAGGCTTCCACTGACAAGAATTGATTTGATTCTCTAAAAGGCTTCCTTTGCCAGAGCGATAGGGGACTTTATTTCAGCTTTGCATTGGCCAACTTTGGAAATAATACTGCCGAGGTATATAAAACTTTTTACCTGCTTTATTTTTTCATTGCCAAGGCTCAGTTGACATTTAATGCCGGTTTGTTTGCTGATAACCATGCATTCTGTCTTTTTACAGTTCAGTGTTAGGCCTTGTCTGTTGCTAGCCTCGTCTTTGGCAATGAAAGGCCAGTCTTTGAAGGTCCTACTCGGTGTTACTGATTAAAACTGCATCGTCAACGTACCTCACGTTGTTGATATTGCAACCACCGATAACACATCCTTTTACATCTTCCAACTTTTTCACTATCATCTCACTGTATATGTTGAAAAGATCGGGAGATAACACACATCCTTGTCTCACTGCACGTTGGATAGGTACGAAGTCACTGACACTATCTGCTACTCTTACGGCAGCCTTCTGTTCCCAATATAAATTTGTTAAAAGACGTAGATCCTTGCCATTGATGTTGATGGATTCCAAAACTTCGAGGACATTTCGATTCTAGACTTTGTCGAAGGCCTTGGTGAAACATAAAAGTAACTTCTGTTGCATTTCTATGCTTCTTTCACAAAGCATCGTCAAGACAAAGATTGCGTTTCTCGTCCCAGAGTCCTTTACAAAGCCGTACTGTACATCGTCTATCTCTTTTTGTATTTTCCCCTTTGCTCTAGCCATGATCACGCGTTAAATGAGCTTAGTCACCTGGCTCATCAAACTTATAGTGCGATGAAATTCACAATCTATTGTTCCTGGCTTCTTGGGGATAGTGACGAATACAGAACTACACAGACCTTCTGGCATGTCACCAGTTTCGTATACTGTACTTCGTTAGCTATTTCTGTTAATGTTGTAATTCCAAAGTTTTCGAGTGCTTGTAAAATTTTTATGTTGATACCATCTGGTCCACAAGCTTTGTTTCTTTTCATCTTCTTCATTGCTGCCCTTATCTGTGATTCCAAAATTCGGGGGCCATCCATGTTTCTCCTTACAATTGGTCTGTCTCCTCTGTCATCTTCAAACAAGTCCGCAATGTATTCTGACATTCTTTTCATAATGTCTTCGTCGTCTACGAGGATTCTTCCATCTTTGGCCTCTGGGCAGCCGCTGCAAGTCCTTGTGTTTCTTCCTGGTAGTACTTTTATTATGTCGTACATCTCCTTAGGGTTTGTCAACTTTGCTCTCTCTATCTCTGAGCACTGTTCGTTAAGCCATATTCCTTTGTCCTTCTACATTTTCGTTGTATCAGATTAGCTTTTTTTTCGATATTCCTCACTTTGCGGTCTTTAATCTCTTGTCTTTCCTTCATGTCTTTCAAGACCTCTGTCATCCTGGGTTTCTTATTTTGTTTTTTCTTTGTTCGTAGCGTCTCCTTAGTCGCTGGTATAAAGGCTTTTTTGAATGCGTCCCATGTAGTGCTTTCCTAACGTTCAAGAACTTCGAATCTGTTCTGGACTCTGAGTGCGAACTCTTGCCTTATATTTGCATTGTATCTCAGTGCCATGTAGTCTAACTTTGGGGCTGACTTCGCAACCTTCTTCTTTCTAAACCTGACATGAAATTTGTTTATGTATGTATGTATGTATGTATGTATGTATGTATGTATGTATGTATGTATGTATGTATGTATGTATGTATGTATGAATGTATGTATGAGTGTATGGTGTGGTCAATTGTCTCTGAATTCCTGTCTTCTTTAAAAACAAGTCAAAGTCCTTGTTCACATATTCAGTGCCATTGTCAGATCTAAGTACCTCTACTTTTCTCCCTGTCTGCCTCTCAATCATATTTACATAGTCTTTTTTTCTCATTAACAAAACAAAAAATATGATATCCAGGCAAATCATCTATAAATGTGATATAATACCTACTAGCACCAAGGAATTTTACAGCCATAGGACCACATACATTTGAATGCTCAACCCAAAGCATTTTATTAGCTCGTGTCCCTCCACCTTTAGGAAATAATATGTTTATGCTTTTCAAACACAAAACCTTCACAAAAATAAACTTTATTGTCTTCATCAGTACTTAAATTATGCACAATATTCCTGCAAGCTATATTCTTCAAAGCTAACTTGCTGGGCTAACATGCCCCAGCCTTTGATAACATAACTCAAGTTTTGACAGGGTTCTACTTTTGAGACATGCATGTTTTCTATGACAACACATCCTTCAAGCTCATACTGGCAACATACTTATGCACATGAGCAAAGTTTCAGACTATCAGCTTTTCTAAAATCAATATCAGCTTTCAGAAAATATAAGATTTATACCTCTATTTGTAACTCTGCACACTGATATCAAGTTTTGACCAAGCTCTGGTACATTGAAAACATTCTCAATTGTAAAATTTACATTTAACTTACGCCAGAAATTGAGAACAAACTCAGGCCAATTATACGATAAAGATATATTTATTAAACCTCTGTCATGAGAATCAAGCGCTATCTTCATCCATGAAATAACAAAAGCAACCTTCTTAATGCGGACGCAATAGTAAACAGGAATATAAAATCACGTGGCGAAATCGCCTTCTGTCCTTAAACCACGAGAATGAAATATATAAAACGTAAATATCAAATTCTAAAATGCAATAGTTCCTGTTAGCTAGAGAAGATAAAGTTACATGGAGCAATCACTTTCTCTCCATAAACCATGAAACAAATTAACGGAAGAAGGGGAGAGGTTACTAGCACGTCACCCTTTAAATATAAACTTCATAGTCAGCCAGATACTGAGGAGTGCGAACAGTTCGTTTTGGACGTGTGTTGTCTTGTTCAAGTACGTCTGGTACTTCTTCTTCTTCTTCTTCTTCTTCTTCTTCCAGCCGTTCGGCTGGAGAGTCAATGTGGGGTAGCTCATCATCGCTAAAGGCATCGGGAAATACCGAATCATCATGTAAATCCCAATCATGAAGCGTCGGGTGGAAGATACGAGGAAGAGCTGGGAATATTGACGTCAGAGGTACGTGGTACTTGCATGATGCAAAGGTACTGTCATTAAACTTCTGGACAATAGCACTGGTATCTTCAACATTTACGACTATGTATTGTTCGCGAGATTTATGCTTTGAGCCTTCATGTTTAATGAAAACCAAGTCTCCAACCTGGACGTTGGCGCTTGTAGCAGGCTTTCCCCCGCGGGCTTTGGAAATTGCACTGGAGTTATGATTCTGCTTTCGAAGATGATCTTGAGCACTAGCTAGGTCTTTGTCATTGATGTTTATCTCCCTGCCAGACAACTGCTCTCGGCGTTGCACAATTTCTTTAGCTGACAAACCTCGTGTTCGGATTCGAGAGTTCAAATTATTCAGAGCGCTTTCTAATGTCAGTTGTGTCAATGGTCTGCCAGTACGCTCGACTTTTAGAAGCTCAAGTTCTAGCTCTTGAATCCCTTTATCAATTGTGGCATTACTGTTCTTGTTCTTAATGCGGCCGAAGTCCAGTGTAATACCATAGGAGTTCAAAATTTTGTCATTTTTCAATGATTGGAATCCAGTTGCACTGTCAACGCGAATCAAAGTGGTTTTTGATCGTAGGAAGTGTGTTAAGGACAAAATTGCGGAACGTAAGGTGTCTGCTCGTTCATCGGCTATAAATGTAGCGTCAGTGTAGCTGGAGAAAATGTCGCGAGAAACAAAGATTTTCTGTTTGGTACGATACAAGACATCAGCGGAAAACTGCTGTCCGGGGTGGAGTGGTGTTGTGGAGGAATGTTGAGCATGCACTTCGAGCGGTAGGCGTTTTAAGGATTGGCATGTGTGACAGTGTGATGTAGCTGCTTCAATGTGTTGAACGCTATCCAAGGCATAAAAGTAGCGATCGAATGCTTTCTGAAGCTGACTTTTGGTGGGATGGCTGAGCTGGAGATGTAAAGCTGCTAGTAGTCCGGGTAACAAGGCAGCAGGAACTACGATGAGGCGACGTTCGTGGATATATGGATCGTTTTTTGTGACTACAAGTAAACCATTAGTTGAGATGGAAGCTATGCGTAGGTATCGCCTGACATCAGTGACATGCCTGGCCTTTCTTGGAGGACGAGTGCCTTGTTGGAGGTGAGCAAAGGTGCGACGCAGTGCAGGGCATTCTTGTTGAGCAGAGTGCCAGGCATTGTTGTTCAGGAATGGCATACGGACTGCGCCGGAAAGGATGTCAGCAACTGACACGTGGTTCACGACAGAATCAATGCTTTCTTGGATGAATTTGCATATTTGACATGAATGATCAGGGCATTGATTTGGGTGTCGCGAGCTGTAATCACTAGATTGGTTTGAAGTTCCTTGGATGTGGCAAACAGTGACATTGAATTCGCTCAGTGTGGATAGGAATGTAGAAACCCTATTAGAAGTGGAGAACTGTCCTTTGCACAGCTTCTGGTATGCTTCCACGCATGGCTTGCTGTCAGTGAGGACTTGGGTAGAGTGATGGGAGTCGCGAATATAAGGAGCAAAGTTTCGTATGGCTGACGAAATGGCGAGTGCTTCGTGCTCACACGGAAGCCATCCAATTTGATGCTGTTTTAGTTTGAAACTGAAAAACCCGCTGATATGGCGATGACCATCCCGATTGATGAATAGAGTGGCACCCAATCCGTGGTTCAACGGAGATGCGTCAACAGTCAAAGTGAGCTTATCATCTGGTCGCGGAATGGTAATTGTATGGGGGGAACGAACTTCTTCTTGGCATCTGGCAAACTGTGCACGGAGTTGGTCTGTCCAATCAACTTGCTGTTGGCCTTGCAACCCTTTGATGGCGTCTTCCAAAGGAGCTATGAGAGATGAGTAGCGTGGGATGCATCTGGAGAGGGCCTTAAATGCACCAATGAATGATCTCATGGAGGTGCAGGTAGCTGGTGGTTGAACAGTGGCTAAAGGGGCGATTTTGTGGGCACATGGTGTGAGGGTACCATTCTTCCATTTCCAACCCAAAATGGTGGTTTCAATTGGGCAAATCACAGTTTTGGATGCAGACAGGTTCAGATTATTCTGGGAGAGGAGATAGAGCACTTTTTCCCAGTTGTCTAACAGTTCTTCGATGGTGTTGCCACAGACGTGAATATCGTCAGCCATAATAATGACAAAACCTTGTTGAATAAAGTCACCGAAGATACGATGCATAAGCTCTTGAAGATATTCTGAAGAACCTGGCATTCCCATAGCGGATCTGGTGTATACGCGTAAACCCTTGAAGGGTGTAACAGTGCCGAGGTATTTCATGGATGCTTTGGAAACAGGGATTTGGAAGAAGCTTTTTGTAAGGTCTGACTTGATTAAGTACTTCCACCTAGAGAGTTTTTGCAGGACGTCATTGCAAGTCACTGATACCGTTGGGAGAATTTTGGTGTATTGGCCCAGAACATTAAAAGCAGTTACCAATCTGTAGCCTCCGTTGGGTTTGGCTGTAAGGAAACTGGGAGAGACGTATTCAACGTCAACATTAACGTCTTCTGGCTTCGCTAAAACACCTAGTTGCTCAAGTTTATCCGCCTCCTCTTGCAATAGCTGTAGATTTGATTGTTTGTAAAATGGAAGCTTGCCTTTCCGAGGTGGAGGGTGAACATTACCAATGTTCACTTTGGCACGTATGGTTCCACTATGGTCGTTGTATGCTCCAAATTCAGGATTAAATACTGAGTCATATTTTTGGTGGATGGTGCGGAATTGATGCAGGTGTGTTTTATTAAGTTGGCCATCAGGATCTAATGAAATCGTGTCGGAAAAGCATTGAGCAGTAGGTATGGTAGGAGCCTTCGATGGTGGACTGCTGTAACGATGATTGGGTATGTTAATGTCAAGTGGTGACATGACGCGACGGATTAGTGCAAAATGTTGAGATTTTGTTAATGTGACTGGAACATTGGAGTCATTCGGTATGCGTATGCTGCCGTCAATTACCCTTGAGATGTCAGGTTCAGGCCACATGCCATTTAAAGGAGAAGATCGGTGGGGTTCGATAGCAATTTCACCCTCATATTCTTTCAAAGTGTCACTTTGGAACTCAAGATATTCCCCAGGGAAGATGGTAAGAGTTGAATCACTGCGTAGGATGAATGATTCAGCGAGGAAGATGTCAGAGACCGGTGTAGGCTTGGAACCATATGGGATCTTGGATTTGCCAATAGTTATCATCTTGTCTTTAAGATGAACGTGGACGTCGTTCTGAACACAGAATGGTACACCAGCTAGGATGTCACAATCCAGTGTGTCGACGACTAAGGCAGTAATTGGGAGAAGCGTTGAGCCAAAGTTCATTTGTAAGTGAACCTCCCCACAAATCTTCAAGGTTGTTTTATCGACGGAACGAGCAGAATGTTGGGTTGGCATGATTGAAATACCAGCACGTTTGAGGAAGGTGCGTGAGACAAGGGATGAAGTAGCTCCTGTATCTATCACGATATGTGTAGGATGATGTTTGCAGAAAGCGTAGAAAAAAGGTGAAATGTCACATTGTACTTTCTGGACATCTGATTCTGGGATGACTTGATACATAGCAGTCTCCTGGGCAGATGTTTCTGATTGGGGAAGCTCTTCATCAACAGTTACTGCAAGAGCCTTGGCAATGTTTAGTTTGTCAAATTTCGACAGGAACCAACAGCCAGAGATATTGTGGCCTTGATGATTTCTACCAGCAGATTTACACAGGATACAGGACTTTGTATTTGACGAGGACGGTTTAGATGGAAATGAGCGTTCACGGGATGATGCTTGTCCTTGATGGGCGAAACGTCGTGAATTTGAGTAGTTGATGGAGATGTCTTCCTGGACAGATAACTCCGCAATAAGGCAGTCCATTGCATCTGCAAGTTGCGGTTGAATCTCTTTCAACGTTTTGGTTTGTAAATCGTGTGCGTACACCCTTGCAACGTGAGCGGGTAGGCGTTCATCAATGAGATTCAGCCACATGTAGACAGCTAAGCGTTCTAACGTAGGTGACATTTCTTCATTTGTGTCTGGTAGCTCACCGTCGTGAATGAGACCTGAATCGGTGGTTAAGAGGTTGTCCTCGAGATGGGCCATAATCCTTTGAAAGAATGTTTCATAACGTTCGTCGCTGTCACGTTTAATGGTGGAAAGTTTGAGGAAATTGACTTCCGATTGGGAGAAAGAGTAGTGCTTCCTTATGCGTTGCCATATCCAGTGTAAACTAGTGCTTTTCTTGATGATATCGTTTCGTAACAAAGAAGGCACAAATTGTGCAATCAGTGCAAGCATACGTTCCAGAACAATGTTGCGCTGCACTGAAGTTTTCCCGCCAGCTGTAGCCAAACCTCTGTTCGGTACAGATTTCTTGGACCATTGTGTGTCCAAAAACTGACCAAAGTCATTGTTGAGAGAAAGGTGGTACAAAATGTTTGACTGCCAGTTGGCAAAGCTGGTTATAGTTTCGTTTTCAGTTAATTGCCATTGTTTCGGAGGTTTGAATGATTCAGCCATGATCAGAGGCTAACAAAGGATCGACAAAATCAGTATTATCGACGTAAAAGTAAACTCGGTTGTCTTTCACACTTTGTGTAGTAACTGTAACTTGGTTGTTCGAGGCGTAAGCTCTGCTGTTGTCACCACGCCAGAAGTTGAGAACAAACTCAAGCCAATTATACGATAAAGATATATTTATTAAACCTCTGTCATGAGAATCAAATGCTATCTACGTCCATGAAATAACGAAAGCAACCTTCTTAATGCGGACGCAATAGTAAACAGGAATATAAAATCACGTGGCGTTAAGATTTGACCACAGAGCCAACTCCAACACCATAAAAAAATGGAATTATCTGCTAATCTGTCATCTTGATGTGGGACATTCTCACAAAATCTACATACTATTTCTGTTTTGTACTTCCTTTGTCTTTGCAACTCCAAAATTTGACTTACTCATTACAAGTGCTTGCAAATTTGACGTTTTTGAAAATACTCTCTTTTTTTGTGCTATATTTCTATTGCTAACTTTCTTTGACTGGTAGTTTTTAGCTATGTGACACAGCTGCCCACAAGAATAACAACTAAATGACTCTGCTTGCTACATTAAAATTTTCCCTGTACTTTGCTTTTCCACCTTTAAAACTTACAAAGCCTTTCTTTTAAGTAAACAATATATCACTTTCACCTCAGGGACTTATATCACGACTGTTGTCTCCTTCTTATGTCTCTCCTCTTCCATCAATAATCTCTGCCTCGCAGTGCCTAACTTTAGTTCATCATTTAACTCTAACACATTCACAAGATGTTTACAAATATTGGGAGCTGTTCACATACATATTCTTGTTCTTTATCTTTTTCTGATGTTTATTTATGTGTATCAGCATGTCATCATCTTCATTCACTGCAGCACTTTTTTATCTCCTCCTATAAAATATGACATTTTCCATAGACTGGCACTCGTACTGATTCTTTAGGGCCTCCCATGCATCTTGAATAGTACTCATAACTAATGGCAACAAACCATGACATAAATATTGACTTATCTTTCCATATGCCTTTTCATCTTTTCTTCACCATGCAGTCAATCAATCAGATTTTATTAGCCTTTGCTCATTTCCAGATACAATTCCCAACAATCCATTTAAGATCAGGACTATTTTCATTTTGTGCTTCCAAAGAAACCACTCAGTACCATCAAAGTTATCTGTCTTCAAACCAATTAAAAAACTCCACCAGTGTTAGTTGCCATTTCAAATAAAGAAGAAAAATCAGTTATAAACTAGCCCTCAAGGGCAATCCTTAAACCACTTCAAATTCCCAACTAGGTCATTTAATCTGCCCCCAAAAACTTTTAAAGATCATAAAACACAGTGAATAGTATTAAAACTTTGGTTGCAAAAAAAACACACATTCTTATTGAACACTAATACCAGCTAAAAATAGAGGTTATGAAACTAGAAAACCATTGACTAAAATGTGCTTGAGTCCAATGTTCAACCTGAGAATGAGCCTATTTCATAAGGAACAAAATAAGACCATTGTACTTTGCACCATCTCAATACAAGAATTATATAATATGTAAAAACTCTAATACTACACAAATAGTATACTATGATTCATGCTGTTACTATTAAAAAACTCATGAATTGCTACAGATTATCTTCCAAAGGGATAATAGTTATTCATAAAAACAAAGGGACTAAACTGAGCAGTGAATTAATGCAAATAGGTAAGTGTAAAACAGCACTGAGTCAAGAAAGGTAGCATAAATGAAAGATTTGAATACTAAAAATGGTTTTCTTTTTTCATTGGTTAATAGAAAACAAAGCCAACATTAAATGTCAAAGCAAAATGTAGCCAATCTGCAAATGCTTACCTCTTCTGATATTCTTTCTATGTTTGCAATGTATGCACTTACAAACTATCCTCTCACATTTACGAAAGTACCTTTCCCACAATGTAAGAGCTGGTGGCATACCAAGCATTACAATTATCCAACATGCCATAACAACAATACAGCTGTATAATCCAAAATCATGCACTGCTGGTATTTCTGATAGCACATTAGCACCAAAAGCTGCTGCAGTAGTAAAAGATGTAAAAAATGTTGTTTTTCCTGCAGTCCTTATCATTGTCAGCATTTTTTCCTTTTTATCCTCCAAGTACATATTTTGCTTATATAAATTCAAAAACACAAAGACATCATCAACACCTATACCAATGATAACAAATATTGATGCACCAGTTAAGATGCCAACAGTCTCCATACCAAAAAATACTCTGTAGAAGAAATATGCCAATGGTACACTCAGAATAATGAAGATAGTTCCACAAAAGGTCAGCCAAAGTGAAAATGCAGACAGAAGAAACACCAAGCAAAATATAAGAACAAAACTGGAAACTGCAAGCATGAGATCATTATTGAATGTGCTCATTACTTGATAATCATAAATTTCTGGGCTTCCATATAGGACTTTGATATTACTGTGGAAAAAACAATAAACAATTTATTTAATGTCACAAAAAAACCAACTGCACAGAAAAGTAATTGAAAAAAAATTCCAATGCAAGGAAAAAAGTTTTGTGTCTGTCACTACCATAAAAATGTAAATGAACAATAAACAGAATACAAACCTGGAAAAAATAATGTAATACATATATACATAACTACAGAAATATATAGAATTGAAAAATTGTAAAAAACTGCCCCTGGTAGCTTTGTTAGCTAAGAAAGTGGCAAATAAAACAGAGAAAACAGAAAAAGAAACTGGGATGCAAAAGAAGGAGAAATGGGTCAAAAAAGCAGAAGGCAGACAAAGGCAGTAAGAATAAAAGGCATCTGTCATCTGTAGGTTTTTATACAAAGAAACTAACATGCTTAAGTCAGCCTTAAGACAGTGAAAAAGATGATCACCAGCCTTACTGGTCCTTATGGAATACTAGACCCATATGCATTCCAGCAGATGATGGTAATATATAGAAACAGCCCAGGCAAAGACACTAACTTATTATCCATAAAGTACTTCTTTGGAAAACCTGTATAAATTCTAATTTTGATGCCTTTAAGTAACTACCAACAGCATGATGTGTGGAAAGAGATATGGACTGAAAGGGTAGAACCCTTACTAGTGGAATAAAACTGTCAAGCTACCAAGCACAATGATCTGATCAATGTCATCTAGGTTGATGGTTCCAGGAAAGTCAAAGAGATTTTCTGCAATTGTTTACCAGTCAAAACATGGTGACCATGCCCAAAATCATGGATAATCTTAGCCATCTCCTTCCCAATATTTCATTATTTCAATCACTCCTGAACCTCACATGGATGTAGGCCCATCCCTTCCTTACATTATCCCTGTCTATTTAGCCATTAACTGGGTCACATGACACACTACCTAAACAGCAACCTTTACAGCCCACACCATTTACTCCTGCAATGCTCATAAAAATCAATGAGCCTTTTCAAAGAATTTAATTTGATCAACTAATTGGATTACTCCAGGTCCTTTCTCAAGGTTTAGAGAAAACCTCAACAACCAATCAACTGCCCATCAGAAACAAGAAGGAAAAAGCACGACTGACATTGGCCAACTTCAACAGGACTCGAAGTGGCAGTAATGGACCACATTTGAATGCTGATATCCCTGAAAAACTAATGAAGCATATCAAGTTTCAGTTCTGACTGATTAGTTGTTACTAATCTTCTTACCTCTACAATAATGAAGGGGAGAAGTGAGATTTGGTATCAGAAATAATCCTTTTACAAGTATTGCTGCCTGTCTGAAAGAAACCCTAGATTAAACAGTACCACCAAGTTGAAAATGAAAATAGAAATAATTAGGAAGTGAAATAGTAGAAGAACAATGAGCAGATGACCAGTGAAATGAATGAATGTTGACTTTGGCCACTAGAAACAAATGTTTCAATACCAACTTGAACTGATCCAGTGAATTCTGTTGCATCATCAGAGGTCAATTTGCTTAAGACTGGATTCTAAAGAATATCACAAAAAATAATGAAAGTGTCTGAAAAAAAATTAAAATTCTCAACATAATGTATTTTAATCAATACTTTAAACAGTTATGATAACTTCTACAGTGACAACATAATAAAAAAAATGATCAGTTAAAGATTAAATACTAAAATGGTCAAAAAGAGACAAAAAAGTGAAGGTTTTAAAAAGTCTGAATCAAAAAATCTTGTGATTAAGTCAAAAGGCTTTAGAAGAATATAAGGGAGAGCAAAGTTGTAATAAACTCCATTTCTGTCCAATTGCTCAGGATGAACCAACCAAATAGAAATGCAATTAGAGAACAACTTGAGTAACATAAAGTAGAATAAAAAATAGTAGTGTATTGCAGAAGTCATAAATCTGGAATATAGATTGCACTGTTTTTAAAGTAGCTAATGTTGTGAAAGTAAACGTAAGCAAGTAACTGCAGAAAATGTAGGGTGTTGGGCAATGAATAAATTGAACTTGGATACTGTTCTCACTTAATTGTTGGTCTGTTTATTATGAATGTTTCTTTGTAACTCTAACCAAGTAAGTATATGTATTAGAAAGTAGTTAAACCTCAAATATGTCATCTGCAAGGTTTTGGCAAAGTCAACAAATGGGTTCCTACCAGAGAAATACATAATGGTCTCTGAATGACTCGGAATGTCCAGAAATCTCTGGAACCTTGTTTGTGATGTCTTGTATGGTGGCACCTTCACTTAAAAGTGAGTGCATAGCCATAATGTTCAAACATCATGGAATGATCTTTGTCATCTTACTCCAAAATACCCTGACATTTTGCATGGTCATGAACACTGTATGGATACAGTAACATCCCCTTCCACACATCAACCATAATCCCTATCTGATTCCTCAGTAGGTTACACCTGCCATGCCTATATGGCCCATATATATATGGGGGGTATGTTTTTCAAACTACTTTTTTATTTATTCAACTGATAAAATGCATTATTATTATTATTATTATTATTATTATTATTATTATTATTATAACCATTATTATTATCATCACTTTTACCTAAAAAAACACCAGAAAAAGCAAGCTCTGACTCTAAGGTAACAATAACTATAGTTTTTAGCAGTTCACTAATGTTACAAATTCTGGCATTGTAGAGATTTATTGTTCTGACCAGTTTACTTTATCTGAGCAGGGATGAGGCTGAGGTAGGCCAAATGGGGCTGTGCCCTCTTGTGACAATATTTTACCTTATTCTGCCTTCCCCCCTCCCCCCATCCTTGAAAAGATATAGGCTGCAAAATATCATTTATATGAAAAAGAAATATACAACCTAGAGTCTGCCTGATGATTGTTTTAAATCAAGTAGCCTGTGCCATCAGAAAGAAAGCCCAGAATCCTCTTAGTTATTTGGGTATCATATCTATAAACTAAAGTTAAGAGAAATAGCCCCCCCCCCCCACTTCTTTAAAAGTCATTCTGATTTGCGCCCCCTGCCCGCAGTGAGGATGTTTCGTGACGGTATTTAATCCTTAGCTAAAATGGGTATTATTATGTAAATTAATTAAAATAAAAAATAAATCACAAGACCAGCTGAATATCCTCACTTCCTATTGTACAAAAAAAGCTATGCAACAAATGTGGCAATTTTACACAAATTCAGTGGTTATTTTTGAAAATGTACTCCATGTATAAGGCATGTTTACTTGATTAATGAGCCAATTATAGAAAAAAAACCAAAAAGTCTTGCCCTTTGGAATGCATGATAACAAGTCTTACATTCCAAAAGATGCTTATCTATATATATAAAAGGGACATTGTCTGTCAGTTTGAAGTAAATTGATGAGAAAACTACTACATTTAGGAAGCTGACATTTAGAGTGTGTGTCTATCTTTATCCGAAGGACGATCTGAGATATCAAAAACTGACCTCGGTGGTCATATTCGGGGGCGTCAGGGGGCGGGTCATCCCATTTTCAAGGTGAAGGAGGCCTCCAATAAAAAATTTGAATAAAATTAAAAATATAAAAATTTCAAGATTACTTTCAATAAATAAATTTCAAAATAAAAATAAAACAATATTTAAACTTTATTTGAAATTGGGAAAGTTCATTTACTATAACGTAATCTCTTTGACCGTACAAGTCCTCGGTAGTATAGTGGTGAGTATCCCCGTCGGGGAGGATTTGCTTTTTTGTTTTGTTTTTTAATTTTTAATCTTCTTTTCTTTTTTGCCAATGAATTGCCATAGCATATTTTACTTTAAGTTCTAACATTATCTTTCATAAGATTATCAAAGTTAATAATTACCTATTATTTCTATACCACACCCCAAGTGTCAAGGTAGTTGCAGTTCTTTTAATTAAAATGGTCTACCGTCACATTTCTAATCGAGCAATACCTTACAATTATCTTGATAGGGCCTTTTTTAGCATAATAAATTGCACTTTTTTTACACGAGCAACGCCAGGTACTTCTGCTAATATCAATAAAAAACGGTCTATTTTTGTACCAATTTCTTGTAGAAAAAAAAAGTGAAAGCCGTTTCATATGATCACATGAATTTATTTCATTTCAACTTCTGGGTAGTTGACATCGACCATGAACTACAAATCTAAATTTTTTCAATTTCCAAGACAAACTAGCCCCAACTCAAGAGTGGGTCGACCAAAACGTCTTTGAAGAAAAATCATTTTTTGCCCTTTAACAATGACATCATGACTACTTTTTCAACATAATAACTTGTAGCCTGAAAGTAACCATTTCTGTTCTTTGCCTCTATGAAAAGCATTCAGTATATGTGTTCTGTGTCAGTGAGTGGGAGTGACCACAAAGGAAACGCAAAATGGGAGCCTTATTCAACAGCGAGAAGGTCAAGATTCCAATGTATGACAAGCACTTTGTTTAACAGTGATCGACTCAAAACTTATTGTTCGGAAATGTTTGCATAATATTATGCTCAGAAAGTTTGAAAATTACTGTGAGCTATTTGTTGCTCTTAGCCCATTGGTACAAAAAAGAACCATCCTTTCCTGACACTTTAAAATATAAAAAAAGAATATTGGAAAGATCTACCCCCTTTGTTGGCACAAAATGCGTACAATAATTCTTCATAGGAAATTTAAAAAACGAGGAATTCATAGAAAATAAAAAGTGATAAACATCTTTTTATATAACACTTCATGCCAAAGTCTTTTCTGTCCTTTCCCTTTTACGTTAAAGATTTGTTATTTTATTATTCTGTCATGTGCTATATATTATTTGGGGTTTTTTTCATTTTGTGTGTTTTGTTGTTTTACTTCCCTTTGTCACTATGAGTCGTTTACTTTCATGTTGGCCTGTTGTTTATATATATTCGGGATCATTAAAAAACAGTTTCTTGCAAACAAATCTACCGTCATTATTTTTCTCCAGCTTGCTCTACATCAACGCTTTTCACCATTTGTTGTCCATTTCAAGACCACTGTTGGGATATTTTGGAAACTCATCCATCCTGAGTACGTATTTGAGTCATTTTAGTCTGCGTCTTTTGATTTCAACTGCAGAGTTAATAACTGTTTTGAGAGTTATAGAGTGACATTATTCAGAAAGTCATGAGATTCCAATTCTCTCTGCAAGGTCAAGCAAGGTCCCGGTATCTCTGCGGAAGAGCATCTGACAGCTAATCACTAGGTCATGGGTTAGGAACCAGAATGGGGCACTTTATCTTTTTAAACTTCAAACACAAAAAGTCACTACAACACTTAAGATAATTTCACTTGTTTCATTTCATTTCATTTTTCATATTCTTCGAATATTCAGCATCCTTTAGTATTCCTCCAATATTTAATATCTTAAAGTAAGCCCTGATCACCGATTTGGCCTAGTTGGGTTTGATTTTCGAATGTAAGCTCTATTACTCTGATTTCCAGATTCGATTTGTGAAATTCATCACCAACAAGATCTCGCATTATTTATTCGTAGTTATTATAATTCTATACAAATACTAGTTATAAAAATGAAAATAAAACATTCTGCCTAAGCATCTGAACATCCGATCGCGGACCGAATTTAGGGGTTTTCCTGGTGTTGTATTTAGTGAAACAAGGCTCCAAGAAGAGTCCAGAATAGAGGAACTCGGCGCTGGCTACACTTTCTTTTGTATAGGTAAACCTGAAGGTGCGCCTCGCACTTCAGGTGTAGGCTTTGCCACCCGCACACCATTGGCATGCAACCTTGAGACACTTCCACGACGAATATCAGGCAGGATAATGGTGCTACGACTGAAACTAGACAAAACCGACTACGCAACCATCATCAGTGCCTATGTACCCACCATGACGCACACTGATGAATCCAAAGGCGCATTCTACGAAGAACTCGACAGTGTCATCCTGGCTACACGGAAGAAGGACAAGTTGATCATACTTGGCGACTTTAATGCAAGCGTATGGGCGGACCACACTATGTGGCCAAAGATTCTGGGTCAGCACGGCCTAGGCAAGTGCAATGCAAACGGAAATCTCTTGCTGTCAATGTGCGCAATCACGACCATTGCATTACCATCACCTTATTCCAACAGGCCAACAAGCACAAGACAACCTGGATGCACCCTACATCGAAACACTGGTACCTGCTAGTCTTTGTCATCGTAAGCCAGCGTGTCAGGAGAGGCGTGAATATCACACGTGCAATGAGAGGCAGCAGGAAAGGGGTGTGTGTCCGATCATCCTCTTCTTCGAAGTAATATGAATCTGATGCTTGTGCCTCCTGAAAGGAGAGAGCACCAACCTCATGTGAAAAAGCTTAACGTCAAAGCGCTCGCTTGTGATGATAAGGCACAAAACCTGCAAGACCGATTACACTCCAGACTTCACTCAATCAACACTCATTCTGACGAGAACCTGGACATCGAACAACTGTTGACCGACTTTCGGCAGATAACCCTTGGAGCCGCAACCAAGGTCTTGGGCTTTGTGAAAAGGAAACACCAAGACTGGTTCGACGAGAACGATGCTGAAATCACAGACATGCTACAGGCCATGCACGAGGCACACCGTGCGTATATCGGGAGCAAACAGTCACCGTCCCTCAGGAAAGCATACATGGAATGCAAAAGAGCTGCTCAAAAGTGTTTAAGAGCCATGAAAACAAATGGTGGGAGGACAAAGCCAGTCAATTACAAGAGGTAGCTGAAGCACATAACACCAAGGCACTCTTTGATGGACTCAAAGCTGTTTACGGACCAAGAAAAACGGATCTACTTCTATCCTCTCGGCCACCAACACCACCTTGCTGAAGGATAAACAAGAAATACTCTCCAGATGAGGTGATCACTTCAATTTGCTACTGAACAAGAAGTCTGCCATATGTAATGGTAAAATAAGCGATGGTCCCACATTGCAAACTCTGGAAGAGTTAAATATCGCGCCCCGATGGCATACCTCCAAAAGTGTACAGATGCGGAGGTGCACACATGGCTTCTGCGTTAACGAAGCTTTTCAGAACATTCTGGGCAAAGGGTGACGTTCCGCATGACCTAAAAGATGCGTCGATAATTCACCTGTATAAACGCAAAGGGAACAGGGCTCAGTGTGACAATCATCGGGGTATATCTCTATTATTAATTCCTGGAAAGATTTTAGCGAGTCATCTTGAACCGTCTTACATACCACGTCATCTATAAGGTCTACCCAGAATCACAGTGTGGTTTTCGCAGAAGACGTGGCACAGCCGATATTGTCTTTGCCTTCAGACAACTTCAAGAGAAATGTTTGGTGCAGAACAAACCTCTCTACGCAGTTTTCGTGGATCTTATCAAGGCGTTTGATACGGTTACCAGAGAAGGCCTGTGAAAAACCCTCCATACGTTTGGCTGCCCAGCAAAGCTTATTACCATCAATAGATCATTCCACGAGGGCATGAAAGGTCGGGTGTTTGACAACGGAAACTTTTCGCAACCATTCGACGTATCTAATGGCGTATCTAATGATAATGTTTGCCATCATGCTGCAGTACACATTTCGCAACTTGTACTTTGGAGTTTACCTGCAAGTAAGGTGCGATGGTGGAACCTTGAGCATCAGGCGTATTTCTGCTCGCACAAAGCTGACTGAAATCCTCATCAGAGACCTGTTGTTTGCAGATGATTGCGCACTCTCTGCTCCCAGTTTAGAAGATATCCAAACAATAGTAGACAGGTTTGCAGACACCGTGAAAATGTTTGGTCTAACAATAAGCCTGTAGAAAACAGAAGTAATGTTTCAACCTTGTCCTGACGTTTCTCACCAAGACCCTGTCGTCAAAATTGAAGGCACCACGCTCACGTCTGTGAAGAACATTTGCTATCCCGTTAGTGTTATGACACATAACAGCTCGCTAAACGCGGAGATTAATCAGGACATATCAGAAGCCAGCGTAGCTTTCGGACGTCTCACCGGCAGACTATGGAAGAGTCACGATGTCAAACTAGACACAAAAGTCAGTATGTACAAATCCGCGATCCTATCCTCTCTGCTGTACTGCTGTGAAACGTGGACCCCCTTCAGGAGGCATGTTCGCCATCTTGAAGCATTTCGTATGCGCTGCCTTCGCCAAATATGCAACATTCGCTGGCAAGGCCGAGTCACCAACACAGGCGTCTTAGAAAAGTCAGGCATAACAAGCATTGAAGCTATGATAATGAACTCTCAGCTGCACTGGTCGGACACATACGACGCATGATGGGCGACCGTATTCCCAAAGCTCTGTTATATGGACAACTCAAAAAAGGTTCTCGTCCTAAGGGACGCCCACGTCTACATTATAACGACAACCTGAAGTCCATACTGAAAACGTGCAAAATAAATCCCGCACGATGAGAAGAAGACTGCCTCTACCGTTCCTCTTGTCGGGGCCAGTGCCACAAAGTAGTCCAAAAATTCGAAGATAACCACATCTCAAGTTGAAGAGACAAGCAAGGAAATCATGCACTCCGATGACCAACGGAACCTTCGACCGCATCAAGTGCGGCAAGAATGTCTTTTCCGGATCGGCCTCGATTCGCATGAAAGAGCACACCAGCGTTGAGACGCTCGTCCGTCGTTCCGACGGGAGATTCCATCATCACCACTTTCTAACAAGCTTATGACAATTTTTTTTGAACGTGGGAGTACGAGTAAGCGTGTCTGTAATTGGATTGAATATCCATGTTTAAATTCTTTTTAAGTGTATTACAGCGCGAATTCCATGGCATAATCAAGTCAGATTCACTACACGTTTGTTTCGCCTTTGTACTTTCAAGGATCTCTTTACTTATTTCTTAATTCGTGGCAATCCTTTACAACCCAGTAATAGTTGAAGTTTAACATACTATTATTTTTTTCAAATTTTATTCATAAACGATAGCCCAATAACGTATGAGTCATGACACATTAAATATATCTAAAAAATCCATTAAAGTCAAGAATTTTCAAAGATAGGCCAAACGCTTTTTTATTGTTTGTGTTTTTCTTTAGATATTGTTTTTGTAAATAACAAGTCAACTCCTGCAGCGTGGCTACGAAGAAAATGGGGACAAAATTTCAGTACATTCGAGCAGCACATTTTCCAGTACATATTCAATTATGCAGTAAAGCTGTCTGGCAAATTTCAGTATACTAAAGTACATTTCACTTAAGTACATTCCAATAGCTTTAGCCCCCCGCCCCCCCCCATCTACATCCGCTAAAACAAACTCAACTCTCTTGCACACACACATGTATATGTTTACACACACACACCCACACACATATATATATCTAAATCTTACATTTTCTTTTTCTTTGATTTCTTCTATTATTCACTTCCATCTCCACTCTTTCCATGGAGGTGCCGCTGGGCAGCCATATCTGTATGTCCATTTCGATTTTAAATGCCCGAAATGGTTGACATGGCAACCGACTGATGATCCATGCTATCTACTTTATTCTTAGTCATTATCATCATCTTAATCATTATTCTTAGTCATCTATCATTTAACACTTTTCATCATGCTTCACCATAGTTCTATCCTTCATACATCATTATTTTTCGTTCTCTCTGCGGTAGTTCATTCTTATGTTATTGTGTTGTCCTTTGTGTTGTGGTGTGGATTGTTCATGTATAGATTGTCCCATTATTGTCATTTTATCTGCCAGTTCCATCTTTGGCTATAATTTTCTGAGTGTTTCACTCTAATACTATATATATAAATATATATAATATAGTATATAATATATAATATATAATATAATATATATAATATAATATTATATATATATATATATATATATATATACACATCAATAGTTTGCAATTTACAGGCGAAGAGGCAAAATACTATTAAAAGTAAATGACATGCTTGACTGCACCGGTGAGATGGAGTGGGTGGTGGGTGGTGTGGAGATTCCCCAATTACAAATTCACTCAGGTGCCATGATCTCGAGATACTACTGTCAAGCTATCTACGTATTTTGCAAATGAAACCCCTGGCATTGTGTTAAAAATATAAATAAGTTATATTTTGAACAGGTGCTGGGTCTTCAAACGCCAGCCAGAAATTTAACCTTTACTTTGTTGGTCTTGTTGTGGAGTCAACTTTCTCAAAAGCCGGTCTTACACAGTTCTGCGCCAAGTGACCAATTTCTGGACTTGACCATGTCAAGTTGTTAGTTTATTTTTTGCAGCTGGTCGGGAAAATCTTTAAAATGAGATTAAATTAAATCCAACAAGAAAAAACCGGGTATATTTAATAAGTATACCTGCTTACATGTCTACACAAAGTAGAAAGAACAGTGCTACAAAGCTGGCAAGGTATTTATCTACAAAAATACTTTTCAAATCCACACGACATCGACGTTAACGGATCTCAACTCAAAAAAGGAATGAAAATAAACTATCACAAAAGGTCGATTACAAAATTACCAAAGCTAATCTACTAAAATCAGTTTACTTTAGGTTTTGGAATTGTAAATAAATTTTTTTGAAACTCAGTTGCAAGTCTCACTCGAAGAGTTTTAAAATCATTTCTGTCCGGCTATTTATTTCATTTGATGAAATTACCACCGTCAATCGTTCGACATCAAAACAACATAACAAAAGAAACTTGTAAAAAGCCAAATGTTTTTCCACGTGGTTTTTTACTTCTTCACATTTTCTTCCAAATGACCTTGTTTAAAAAAAAACGCGATCAAGCTCGTACAAAATGCACATTTAAAACTAAAAATGAATATACGACTTACCGGGGTGAAGAACTCTTTAAATGTTCTACAAATCTTACAATGAAAGCTTTGAATTTTTTGTGTTGTTCTTCCACATTAATTAAAGTCCCGCTCCCTTCAAATCCTCGTAAAGGAACACCAAAATACAGCTGACTTCTTAACAATCGACTTCGTCGGTTATTTCTCGAGAACTTCTCATCGACATACCAAAACGTCGATGATCGACTCAGCAAGAAATCCAATGTACTAGGAAGATCAGACATTGTTCTTCCTAAGCCATCATAAAAATTTGTTGGAAAAAAATATCCAATTAAAGAATTTGGTGGTGTACAACCATTATATTTTTCACGCAGTAGTTTATCCTCGATTGCAATATCTGATCGCCAGCAAAAGTCATGAAATCTTGGATCTCGTAAAAGCTTTCCTTCAATGCCATGAATTGTTTTTAATTTGTCTGGTGTAAATATATTCCCATCATCGGCAAGGTACACTAAATCCAGCTTCCATCTTTTTATTCGCTGTCTTTGACCGTAAACAGAATTTTCTTCTCTTTTCACTCGGCCTTGACTTTTTGTCTGAGTTAATTGATTTTTTGCATCCGCTTTCATGGCAAGGAAATTATCTTGCCTCTGTGATGCTATGTGATTTGGCACTTCAAAGGCACGCAAAGAAAAATCGATATGAACCGGGTAAAACAAAATTGATATTACCAGCAATGCAACCGTGATACCCACAATCAAAAGTAAAATAATCACTGAGAATATGTAATTAGTGTTTAAATAAAGGTAGATCTTAAGTAATTTTGAGCCTAATACACTCCAGAGATATCGTCTCCCTTGTCTTACCTCAGTGAGAGGAAAACTTTCGTCTTCAGCCACTTCAGAAATGTCGTTTTCCATTTTGTGACGATTAATTAACCGTCTTGTTTCTTTGGTCGTACGTAATTGACAATATCCACAATCCTGTTTTATGTTATTATAGAAAAATCAATATAAAGTTGGCATAGTTTAGTTTAAAGGGAATAGGTTCACATTTGATACCTCATTAAAGCCCCAGTGGTGTTGTTTTGAATGAAGATAACAGTTCTTGTTTACTCAAAAAGTGTGTTGATAATGCATATCACAATAATGTGGGTTTGGGAACAAAAACTTTTTTGTCTCAGGGGAAATCCATTATCAGTTGGTTGGCTATTCAAGGGACAATATCAATGCATCCACAATAAGAATAATTAATGACAAAAGAAAAGCAATAGTCGACCCTCAGTGAGAGACCCTGTAAGCAGGTCATCAAATTGACAGGGGGAACAATATTCTTAAAGATAATGAATTAAACTTCAAGATCATCACATACCTCTTACTTTAAAACATTGGAGACATGTCACACAGAAAATCAACACTTAATTTAACCATGAAGTTTAGCCGATAAAGTAACAACTTCGTTAAGTCAATTAAAAGTTGGATGGACTTTGCTGGATTAGCACCCCCATTGAGTTTTTATCTTTCTTTTTGTGTCATCCAATTCAACACGCATGACGCCATCATCAATTGTAAAAAGAATAGTTGATCATGCTATCAATAATAGCTCTTGAAAAATTGAACTTGATTTAAAAGTCCTGCTTTCAACCAATTCATTTCACTGAGGCAGATAACAATTATTACCCGAATACAAAGGCTAACAACCACTCTTGTACAAATTAGACAAGCAGAGACAAAGCTGCAGTAAAAGCTACAATCTCAACCCTTCTTCCTTACTTTTACTTTTATTTTAACCCACGCCCTCAATTGCTGGTAATAATGTTCAAGATGAGTGTCAAGACTTGCCCTCTCCCCCTTGCCTGCTTTGAACAGAAATCGCATTAGAATTGACTGATCGCCAGGCTTGTGTGCCTTTACTTCAATTCCCTGCATTTGAACGGTAAATTTCCTATGTACTCTTGAACTAATGGGATGCCTAGAAATGGTAGAGGTATATTTTTGTACAGTCAATTTGTTGCATAAATTCAAGTCTAGAAATAAAAATTGGGGTGAAAACATTCAGAAAAATATTATTTCAACACAAACGTTTTATGATCATTGGGGTTATTTCTGAAGGCAAGAAGTGGACACGCTTTCAAAAACATGAACAAGAATAAATCGAGATGGACCGAAGTAAAGGATGTTAACACCAAAATAAAACCTCAGTGATGTAATTCCTGGGGGTTACAAGCTTCAGTGCACCAAAGATTGGAACAGGTTTCAAAAACTTGAACTCAAAAAAAACCCCCCATTTTTTCTCATGTTTGGTATTTTTTTTTTTTTTTTCACAAATATCTTTGACATGATTATTCTGAAGAAATAATATACACTAAGAACAGCCGGAAGACCAAAAAATTTCAAAGGGATTTTGAAAAAGAATACGTGCATTCAACAGCATATCAATTTGACTGTGTCATTCAAGTTTTAAAGTACTCAATACTTTTCATAATAATTAAATCCGTTTGTGGTTAAACTTATAATATTATAGTAAAATTTGGTGATGTTTTAATCACAAATTTGGTTAAAATCGTCTTGGTTTGTGGGGTTTCACCCTAGATCACACCCAGCCCGACAAAACACAAACTTCACAGTTCTATCTGGTTCTGGCAAATCTCAACCCCCAAAAGCAATGGAGATTAAATTACGTTCATGAAATCATGTTAAATAGAGTTAGAAGTTTGCGTTTGGTAATTTGATCTGGAAAAAAACCCCACATTGAAACTGTTTCGTCTTCATACTTTTAGAGAATCTCATTGTTTATTTCTCGATTCTTGACGACCCTTGAGACTCGAAGTTAATAACAGCCCAGCAATTTTCAGTCAAAGCTCTAGATGTTATCATTTGATAATGTAATTTTTTTTTATAGGTTGAAAGCCTAAAGGAGCTGACGCGTCATGACATGACAAAATATCCATGGCTTCCATTAAGTCAAGAAGACATTTTCTCCAATAGTATTTATCGATGAGGAGAAACTATTACCGAAAAACATTAGACAGAATTTTGATTGTACTTTAAATAAGGAATAGATTGTCATTAGAAATGAAGCTTCAACCTCCTGCATTTTTTACAGGCAAGATATGTCGTACACTTTTAAATACAGGATACATTTTTATTATTCTGAAGTTACATGGAGTTTTTGACAAAGCATATTAGNCTAAGAACAGCCGGAAGACCAAAAAATTTCAAAGGGATTTTGAAAAAGAATACGTGCATTCAACAGCATATCAATTTGACTGTGTCATTCAAGTTTTAAAGTACTCAATACTTTTCATAATAATTAAATCCGTTTGTGGTTAAACTTATAATATTATAGTAAAATTTGGTGATGTTTTAATCACAAATTTGGTTAAAATCGTCTTGGTTTGTGGGGTTTCACCCTAGATCACACCCAGCCCGACAAAACACAAACTTCACAGTTCTATCTGGTTCTGGCAAATCTCAACCCCCAAAAGCAATGGAGATTAAATTACGTTCATGAAATCATGTTAAATAGAGTTAGAAGTTTGCGTTTGGTAATTTGATCTGGAAAAAAACCCCACATTGAAACTGTTTCGTCTTCATACTTTTAGAGAATCTCATTGTTTATTTCTCGATTCTTGACGACCCTTGAGACTCGAAGTTAATAACAGCCCAGCAATTTTCAGTCAAAGCTCTAGATGTTATCATTTGATAATGTAATTTTTTTTTATAGGTTGAAAGCCTAAAGGAGCTGACGCGTCATGACATGACAAAATATCCATGGCTTCCATTAAGTCAAGAAGACATTTTCTCTAATAGTATTTATCAATGAGGAGAAACTATTACCGAAAAACATTAGACAGAATTTTGATTGTACTTTAAATAAGGAATAGATTGTCATTAGAAATGAAGCTTCAACCTCCTGCATTTTTTACAGGCAAGATATGTCGTACACTTTTAAATACAGGATACATTTTTATTATTCTGAAGTTACATGGAGTTTTTGACAAAGCATATTAGACACTTTTAAAGTGTTATCTTATTATCCCCAATTTTGGCAATTGTAAACGGATAAAAATTTATTATTTTTACAGGAAAATGCAAACGGAATATTTGTGATATTTGCCTTCACATATCTCTGTCTATGTTCATTATGTTGTGAAAATGGATGGGTTTTATATAGTACAATTGAGACTTCCACCTACGAAATTAGAAATATATCGAAAATCGTTCGTTTTCGCAGGTGCCAAGCTATATAACGAGTTACCAATAGATTTGAGATTAGAGAAGTCTCTTAGTATTTTAAAGACAAAATCCAAAGAGCATTTTCATTATTTGAATTGTTTATATGTAAATAAAATAGATACTAACTTTCCTAAACCACTATATTTGTATTATTTTCATATTTTTTGTTACAGGACCTATAAGATAACAGCATCTTAGTACTGGCATAGTTATCCTGTATAAATATTTACCATAATAATAAAAAAAATAATAATAATACATATTTCTATATTCTCCCACTGTACTTTGTATTATTGACATTTTTCTTGTTCACATGTAGTTATTTTATAAATTAGTTTATTTATGGTTCCTTTGAGCCATTTTCTGGCCTTCATCCATCCATGTCACCAATGTCATAGTGGTAGCCCAAGTTATGATCTCAATTAAGCTGAAACAAACTATTTTGACTGCGAACAAATAACGTGATTGCGTCCTATGGCGATGCTTAAAATAAGAGAGAATTACATGAAGCGACGAAGCCTTAAGAAAAAAGAATTTTAAAAAAGCTGTTGTGCGAGCCTTGGATGGAGGCCAATGTCTTTGGACCCAAAGACTTGTCTGTCAGCACAAACGCGATTGCAACTTGATATATAATCTCATTCACCTCGCTGGAGTTCGTCTTTTTTTGACTCATCATATGTGACATACTCAGGAAGCATTGTTCGGGCGCGTTTTCTCTTTTCTCCCGATTTGTTGGACGTCCCTCCGAAACCTTAAACATTGCTCTATGTTTCTTCAAGCCAAGTCACCAACCAGGTTTGCTTTCCAAACAGACTGTGCTTAATGTGTTTCGGCAATTAAAAATGAAAAAGAAAGCACTACATTTATGTAAAATCTCAATAACTTTCATTCATCCTTAGTATTTACTACTAAGAAAGAACAAGATAGCTGGCATCTATTTTCAGATATTTCAGTAGAAAAACCTTCCACCTTTTTTGAGATCGGTGTGTTTTGAAAGCGAACTTTTACTGGCAATAAGTACAATGGAACTCTTTTAGTTCCACGCAGTTCAAAATGATCACAACAGTTATTCATCGTACAGTTGTCATTTGCTCTCCTGAAATCTTGTCAGGAGAAGTAGATAAAATTAAGCCAATTTTGTTGAGTAATGCTTACCCTAACAATGTATTAGACAAAGTTAATCGGTATAAATTAGGCAGATTCTCAAATCCTGTTAAACAGGGCCCCAATAGTGCCATGTATACCTCAAACTACCTTGGGTAGGGCTGTTTTCTACCAAATTCGAAAATCAAATTACCAGGCCAGTTTCCAAATCCTATTGTGCTACCGCACCCATAGTAATTTTCACTACACAGAAAATTTTTCCTCCATCTACAAAAGATGTCTTGCCTGCCATAAATTCAAGTATAGTTGTTTCTGAGATTTAAAGTGCCCATATAATATCAGGTACGTGGGTCGGATGTCCAAACAACAAGTATTTACTATTTGAAGAGAAAAACTCCGTGTCAATCGTGTTCAGATAATGCAAGAGTATACACTAATTTTGTTAATTGTGTGATTCAGCTATAGCACAGCATCTAACGCTAAACCATAAATCCAGTGACAATTTCGAGTAGAAATCGTTTAATGTGAATGGCAGAGCTACGTCTGCCTTTTATTGAGGAGCATTGTAGGAAATTTACATAAAAATTTGATCACCTCCTCTTTGTAGACAACAATTTTTTGTGTACACACTTCAATTATTTTGCACAGGCAGTCACAAGAAGTGGTGATCTTTCTCGATCTTTTCTTTGGGTTTTTTTTCAGTATTGATGAAAACAACCTTGATTTTAGTTCTCTTCTTCTGTCGTCTTGGTCCAGTCGAGTGCCTACAAGGTGGCTATCGACCAAAATGAACGTGACTTTAATGGCGATATTCAAGTGTAAGTAAGTAAAACGTTTTGAGAGTTTTCCAGATCGTCATCTGCAGTGGCAGCCATTCCTGCTGTTGCAACACCTAAATGCGATGGTGATTACTATTATTGTCATCTTAGTTTATAGCATATGCACAGGCTGTATTTAACACCGCTTTATTCCTCTTGGGCTAGCCACAACTAGCAGCCAAAGGCCACTAGGTTTCCTTCTCCTTACATTTCTAAAACTTTTCTAAGAATCCAAGCTGTTCCTAATAAGGCTGTCTTTTGTATTATACCAATGTCTAACTCAATATTTATCATGTCAGTCCATCTTCTCTTGAAATTTTTCCTTGCACACCCGAAAGCTCCAACAACAATTGGTACAACACGAGCATTCTTCAGTGACCACAGCCTTTTTAAATTCAATTTTTAGGTGTGGATATTTTTCAATCTTTTCCTGTTTCTTATCATGTACCATACAATCTCCTCGTACAGCAACATCAATATTGATACAAGATTTGACTCTCGAACATATAAACCTAAGTTGTTTCCCTCCAATCTTACACGTTTCAATCAAAATCAGACCTCTCCCCCCGTTTTTTCTTTTCAAGTATAACCGATCAACATCACTCTTAGGATGTACAGCCCCATAAATCGTTAAGGTCTTTCTTGTCGTTCTATATGTCATTTTCGGCTCATCGACTTTCCGATCTATGTTTCCTGCCCCGTATCTTGAGAGTGCGACTGCCCGAGTATTGATAGCTTGGATCTTATTCTTACCATTTAATTTAGATTTTAACACCAACCTCAAACGTCTTTTATATTCAGATACTACCTAAAGTTTCATCTCTTTCTCTTTAATCTCATTTAACTCTAAAATTCCAATATAGGTATACCCATTTCCATCTACCTCTTTCAGAATATCTTTCGTGGGCATATGAATTCCGTCACACTTAATCAGCTTCCCTCTCTTCATAATAATCACTCCACATTTTTTAAGCCAAACCCCATGCCAATATCCTTGTTGAATACAAACACTGTTTGTACTAAGCTATCAATTTGGTCCTCGCTCTTTCCAAACAATTTGAGATCATCCATAAAGAGGAGGTGATTCAACTTGAATTCTTTCTTACTCCATTCATATGATGCATTCACTTTTCTCAAGACAAGAGACAGTGGGATCATGCATATCACGAATATCAGTGGGGAAAGACTGTCTCCTTGGAATATACCTCTTTTTACATCTACTTCACACAGTTCAGACCCATTTGAAGTTAACAGGAGTTTCCATCGTTTCATACTTTTCTCCATAAAGCTCCTAATGTTGTTAGCAATACCAAACATATTAAGACATTCTAGAATCCAGCTATGTGGGACAAAATCATAGGCTTTCCTGTAATCAATCCACGCCATAGCTAGATTCGTCTTCCTCTTCTTACAGTCCTTTAGTATTGCTTTATCGATAAGTAGCTGATCTTTTGTCCCTCTGCTCTTTCTCTTACAACCTTTTTGCTCTTCCGGAAGCAAATTTTCGCTTTCCATAAAACAGTACATCTCTTCCGAAATAACACCAGTTAGCAGCTTCCACATCAGTGGAAGACAGGTTATTGGTCTGAAATTCTCGACAGCATTTCCTTTTGTTGGTTCCTTCTGACACAACACTGTTCTTCCATAAGTCATCCAAGCTGGTATTTCTTTTGTCCCATCAAGAATATCGTTTAACTGACTGGCTATCCTTTCATGCACTCTATTGAGTTTCTTTATCCAGAACCCTTGCACTCCGTCATGCCCGGGTGCCTTCCAATTTGGCATTTTCCTGCATTGCTTCATAACCATATCTTTATCAATTATAATATTCTTCTGTTTAACATTCACCATTTCCTCCTTCAGACCATTCAACCAATCAGCATCTTTGTTATGCTCTTTCCCTGCGCTCCAAATTTTACTCCAGAAAGTTCTACTTTCCTCTGCATTCGGTATGTCACCATTACTCATTCTAGCAATTCCATTTAACTCATTATAGACTTTTTTTTATCCACTCGGAACAATCTATTTATTCTGTACCGCCCCTCCCGCCACTCGTATCGGGTAATTTTTGCAGCTTTGGCAAGAACCCTTTGTTTTAATTCTTCAATTACTGTTGTTAAACCCTTCCTTTCTACTCTGTATTTTTCCTTTACCAATTTTGCCTTACCCTCTCTCGCAACGCCAATCTGTTTTTTCTTTACCCTTTCAAGAATGTTAATATCCTTAATAAGTTGCTTGATATCACCTTCAATACGTCTTTTCCACCACGAAACCTTTTTCTTCCCTCCTTTATATTTTTGAAGCCCTAGTCGATCTGCTACCCAGACACCTGCAGCTTTGATAAGATTTTTGTCTGTTACACTCTTCGTTTCGATGAAATCCAACACTGTATTAACTTTAGCAGTAGCTACATTTAGGGAGGGGTAAATACAGTGCTAAATACGATGATGATTACTATTATTGCTATTATTATTATCATTATTATTATTATTATTTTCTGGTAATACTCTCCACCATTGTGATATTGGAAGATATTGTGAATACAGTGCTATTAAAACTGACCTCTGGAACAATTTTCACAGTAGTGAGAGATTGAGAGGCGAATGCTTAAAACGTTGTAAAGATTTGGATTACGTACGTTTTTCCCGCATCTATAAAATTAACTGATTTGATTATACTCCATTTAGATTCTCTCGTCAAAATTCAGCAATGTGTAAAAAATGCCTTTCTGCCATAAAATGTGACAAGTGGATCTAACAACCAGTTTGCAACTTTGCAGACATCACTTTCAAAGAGTCTGACTTTACCTATGGTTCTGAATTAGCACATTCTCAATTTTTAAGAAAAGATATTTGTTAAAGGATAGAGTACCATCTGCCTCCACCTCTCCTGATGAAATGATTAAAAAGGTTATGAAGGTCTTGAAGGGTTAAAGTCCCAAGAAGAGAGAACAATCTTCAGACATACAACCATCTACATCATCAAGTGTATTGTCAAAGTACCCCAACTCAGCGACCATAGCCATACATCCAAAACATCAGTCAGGCAAGTCAAAGTTAAATATAAGGAGAAATTAAAGGAAAAAATAGTGATATATATAACATATATATACACCTAACATATATATGTTAGGTGAATATTTTTGACAATTCATTTTCATTTTCAAACCTGAAAAATACAAGCAAAAATATTAATATCAGTCTAATAAATATGCCAAAGACACAAACCAGAAGTCTAAATTCCAATGCTCTGTGGTCAGAGTAACCTGACTATAACATAAAATCAATACAGCCTAATCGTCAGAGTGCGGCTATTTTTCTCATCCTTCGTGTTGATGGAGGGGTTTTTTCTGCAATGAATTGAGCCTCAAGAATTAGTAGATGGTGTTCTCCTCGAGCTGATGATTTCAGCATATCCATATAGTCAAATGTAAGCTTTGTGTTGCAGTGTTTGAGATACTTGCTGGCTGGTTGAGATGGTGAACTGTGCTCCTTAAAGCGGGTCAGGATATGCCGGCTTGTTTGGCTGACATAGCAGGCTTCACAACCTGGACATGTAATTTGGTATACTGTCCCACTTCGTAGATGCTTTTCAACTTTTGGTTTCAACGATGGTAATGTTGCTTTCAGTTGTCGCAAAGTCATTATCAGTCTGCATGGTACCTCGCATCTATGCAGTTCTCGATCCTTCGTATTCTTCATACTACCTACCAGACCTATCTTTTGCAGAAATAAAATGATAATCGAGAAACTTTGCAAAAAAATTTTTTTTTTCGTTATAGATATTGAAAACGACTACAACCATATTATATCCCATCCCAAACCCATTGCACAAGCACGTGTGCTCTACAGTATTGTAAAAATATGGTCAGAACAGTTAAATGTCATCAATTACTTTAATGGATTTACTTATATGTAGCAGGTGACTATTGCTTCTTAACAGGTGGCTTAAGACGGTTTTGAATGAAGTTATGTTGTGCTTTTCAACTTTGAAAAGGAATAATACTCTACTGTTAAATATATTTAAATATGGTCACAGTGTCACCATGGTTCTGTATATACTTTATGGTATATATATATATACATATATATATGTGTGTGTGTGCGTGTGTGTACAAATATATGATAAATATCGCTCCCTTTTCGTTCCTTTACGCCTCCTCTCTCCCTCCTCTCTCTCCCTCTCGTTTGCTCTATCATTCTCTGTGTGTGTGTGTGTGCTTCTTACAGACACTCAAAGACACATTTTTTTCAGATTGCGCATTCTTTCTTATCAGGTAAATTACGCAGAAGTTTTATTCCGATTTCTAGCAATCATTTGCATCATCGCCCAGTAATGATAATAATATTAAGTAGCAAAATTTGGCATTTATAAGCACCGCTAGCCTTATTTTTTCATCAAGTCTATGCCAGTAAAGAAAATAACACCCTGAAAGGCTGAATGTAGGGTAGCAAATAGACTGATATAATAATAGACATTGTCTTTTCTCTCGACGACCAAAAATTCGTAAAAACGATTTGTTAGGTAAAAAGAACTTCCCATTTCTATGTTAGTGATGTTAGTCGGATTAACACATGATACTTATTAAAGAAAACACGCACGTAGCTTTTCTTATTTTCTCTTTCGATCTCCTTTCTTCTCTTCCTCTTTTCCTCTTTACAGCTACACCCATTAGAATTACTCTCCGGTATGTAAGTTCTTTTTGTCTCTACACACCATGTCCATAACAGCAGCTTCTCTCCTAAACTAACTGTTATTTGCTATTATTTTGCTGTAGACAATGTCCGAAATAGTTGGTTCTGAATTAGAAGCAAGTTTGAAGAAACAGGGGATTTTTTTACAGTTAGGCAAAGAAATTTATCGTGAGGCTGGCAACAACAAAATATATAAAAGAAAAGACTCGTTTTTAACTACTTATATTTATGCAGTTTTGTTTCAGACGAAACAGTTATTGCCATCTAAGAGACGAGCTACCAACAGAAGAGAAAATTGCTACCAAAGCATTTATAGTTATGAACAGAAGAATTTGGGAGGGCACCCACATGTCAGTGGCTGGTTTAACAACACCAAAAACAAAGAGGCCCGTGACAGGACTCATGATAGGAATTTTTGTAGAGGATTATCAACAAAACAAATACCAATTCCATTTTAAAAAAGAGATATCCAAAAGATCATTTTGCATAGGTCTCTTCCTTTTTCTGGGGGAATCTTGTGCATGATAACCTCTGAGAATGTTTAAAAGCACCAAAGGGGGAAATACGACAGATGTGGTTCGGGTAGCGGACAGTGGAATTTACTTGATGCACAACGTCGTCATGACAAAGAAAGTACTGGTAATCTTATACTGGCTAAGAAAATCATATAATACAGCATAAATGAAGAGGACATGGTAACAGAGTATGAGGTGCAGTGATACATTGCACACATCCTTTTAATGGTTGATTCTCTACTACAAAAAAGGAGATCAGATTACATTGGAACGATGCTTTAATTCTTTAAAGAAAAAGCAGAGGACGAAAAGTTGATGTAGTATGCAATATCAAAAAGAAATTTCTCTTCTAATTACGAAGCCTAAGAAAAGAAAACAATAACAATTTACAATAAACAATTTACGATAAACAATTGATAATGAATTATTGTCTGCCAAAGTCATTAAGATAACAGTGCTTTCTACCTTTTTCAACAATCAACGACTCGATGGTAAATAGAATTGTCTAATTGTTGTATTGTACTTGATGTATTACATCAATGATTCAAGGGTAAAAAAAGATGTATTATTTCAGTACTATTACCAAACTATTAGTTTTCTGAGTGAAGGCACAGCACACAAATAACACCAAAGATGGCAGACAAAATAAAAGAGGTCAGAACAATGAAAAGATCTAATTCTGTGCTTTCCATTGCATGCTTTTCAAATTTCTTTTAATTGGGATTATTGTAAAGTTTACATTATATAATATTGTAAGAAGAACTTGCATTTTACCACGAATGATTATTTAAAGCCTAGAGACTGGCCTATATCACAGTTCTATGGATTACCAAAAGTACTCATTTCTAATGCACCGTAGCGATATGTACATGCACAGTCAATGTTGTCTTCGTTCGCTTTCAGATTATATAGCTCATCCCCCACCACCACCCCCCACACTTCCTACAACAGATCATCCAGCAGATGGTCTACTCTTTTCACATCATTACAGACAAAATTTCCCATTTTACAAGTTGTTAAGGATCTGCTTGAAGATGATAATTCTTTGCCCCATCAAGAACTGCACTAAACCTTTCAGAACAATACAGAATAATACAGATATCCAGAATCTACTGCGAGCAATTGTTACCATCGCATGTTTTCTCTTCAATAATGGAACCAGCACTTGTATCTGTACTTCATCCTCGTTTATTACTAAAATCTTTATACAGGCATTTAAAGCCAACGTACTGTCAACAGAGCACCAAGGGCACCATCAACGTAAGTCTCAGCACGTTGCTTTTCCTAGAAAGTGGAACCACTCACAGTTTCACCTTTATCAGAAGTTTGCTGAAAATCAAGGTGTTGGTGCTTAAAACCCTCTTGCGCGGCCTATTGCCACATCACTTAATAAAATGTCGTTGTGGAGGAGAATAATATTGCCGGGGGCGTATTGTGTTACCAAAGAGGTTACGGCAATCTTACTTACACGGAGATGTCTGGAATAAAGGTTATCAATACGATAGTGAAATAATGAGTATTTGCAAAAGACAACGATAAAATTGGGACAACGAACTGCAGAGCAAACATTTTTTCATCACTGAAGGTTTATACAAAGACAAGAAGTCAGTAATTATGCAAGACAACCAGCATTCCAATGAGAACGAAAAGTTCCTCCTCTCGTTAAGGAAGCTGCAAAGCCCAATTCTAAAAAGGATCAATCTCTTCCATCATCTGGTATTCGACCCCCTTTTTAATGAGATCTATCTCAGAATTTTGACTCTGATCATTGGGTTTGACGAGGGCCTTGCAGCTTCAAAAATCAAAAGGGAAAAACCCCCTGGGTAGGATTTGTAAGGAAACAAGTGTAAAATTGTTTCAAAGATTGCAACCATCGGGAATTATAACAATTAATTAAAATGAATAATGTCACAATGAAATAGTTGAAGGTTGAGCTAGAATGATCTTGGATCAGTTTAGTCTGATGTACCAAAGGTCAAGCAACTTATTGAAGCCATCCACCTTCCCTAGACCAATCAGCACGATAATTACCCTGAACAATTGCCCTTTAAAGGTTCGCCGAGGAAAATTGTCCCTGGCATTACACTCTTACCTCATGATCAACTTCCGAAGCTTTTCTTTTAAGAAATAACAAAGAATTAGGACTATTTTGTTTAGTTGAGTTGAGAATGCTCATAAATCAATTTTTCTTCTTCTCCCGTACCAATAGAAAATAGGCGAGTCTCTTCCTATATTTGGTCCTTCATTCTGAGTAATAGTTCTCCGTTCGCCGCCAGTTAATTTTTTAAAAATTATAACCTCTGCACTCGAATACAAACCACCTTCGTCTTGTCTTAGTTTTATTGGGCGATGTCCTAAAAATGAAATGGGCTGGGTACTCTATTGCTTTATTTTTAGGGGGAACGGGAAAAAAACGCTATGTTTTTGTGTAGTCGCTATTTCGTTTCAATATCTTCCAAATCATAAATTATTAATCATGAACTGGTTTTAAAGCGACAGAGTACTTCACATCATGGTTTTTATGTTACCATGTCCACATTACTTTTTTCTTACAGTAACATTTATAATATATTTTATTTGTTTTCGAAATAAATGTTTATTTTTGTAAATCTGGTGCGTTTTTGTGTTAACCCATTGTTTGGTCATTTTCGGTCACCAACCTATTGCACAGAAGAAATTTTCCAGAGAGAAGACTTATTGTATATTCCCTTCGGTGGTTAACTTGGCTTTTTGGCCACCAACCTGAACAGTTGTTTATCAAATTTTAATGCTGTTCTACTCAAATATCTTTTTGTTCATTTTGTAGCTATAAAAAGTCGCACCTACTCAGATGGCACCTAATGTCCTTATCTTTACAGCAGATTCTACAATATACCAAATGAAGAACAGAAGAATCTTGCATGTGAAACCAAAGATGTTGGGAAATATTTTTTTTCTGCATTGCAAATCATTGTGGAAACCCCTTTGATTTCCGCTGTCGGTGCTCGGAAGGAAATCTGTGGGACAATCGGAGTTTAAAAATAAAATCTGTCTCCATCCAAATTTTTCAAATTGAAATTTTACTATAGTTGGTTTCCTTAGTCATAATTAGAGCGGAAATCTTTCAAATCATCCAATGTTAAACTTAAGCTTTCCCTTCAGCTGCATTGTGAAAGTGAAGTTGTGCCTCTATTCTTGATATTTGTCATAGTTTAACAGTAAAAACAAATGCTAACTGGTTTGAAAAAACAGCCTCAAAAACAGCTAGCAAAAAGAGCGATTTGTTGAAGTTGTAATCCGTGAGTTGGATTTACTTTTCATTTGCAAATCAAAGGGTGTCGAATGTTGTTGTGAAAATTTAAAGAATAGGACATACATACATACATACATACATACATACATACAAACATACATACATACATACATACAAACATACATACATACATACATACATATACATACATACATACATACATACATACATACAAACATACATACATACATACATACAGACAGACATACATACAAACATACATACATACAGACAGACATACATACATACATACATACATACATACATACATACAAACATACATACATACATACATACATACAAACATACAAACATACATACATACAAACATACAAACAAAATACATACATACACATCCATACCTGAATATCATTTGGCACTGCATATTAATCCTACTTTCTTGGAGTACACTTTATTACCGCATTCCTTATACTCCTCTCAGCATAACCTT
>RDPX01000362.1:390377-404520 GCA_003991215.1 Morbakka virulenta | reverse complement strand
ACAGACAGACAGAGCGACAGAGCGTAAAAAATTCAAGCACTGGTCAATCTTTGCTCATTGCTCATTCTACGATGTAATTGACATAAAATTGACATTCCTCGTTATTGTTTTGACTACAAAAGGAAGAGGTTTGAATTTGTTCTTAAAGACATTAGGAATCAGAAGCAGGGGGAGGAAACAGAAAAAGATTTTATATATAATAGCTTTATCATGTCTTGAGTCGTAAGCTTTTTCTGAGCTACTTTTCGATAGATACTTCTCCTATCGTCAGGCTCAGGATCTGACGATGGACCTGAAGATGTGAGAAGTATCTATCGAAAAGTAGCTCAGAAAAAGCTTACGACTCAAGACATGATAAAGCTATTACACATAAAATCTTTTTCTGTTTCCTCCCCCTGCTTCTGATTCCTAATGTCTTTAAGAACAAATTCCAACCTCTTCCTTCCTCTGAGTCCATACAATTTCAGAATTTTCAAGAAAATAGATTTTGTAATTGCATAATATTTGCTTCTGAAAGCCATTTAGAAATAATAATTTTGCTTTAATTCCCAATTATTGTACAAATACTCCAAAATGATCACGCGACTCATTTAATCAAGAGATCAATGTTAATCTTCCTTTTACTATGTGATTTCGCCACCTCTCACAAAGCTTGTAAACCGGAAATCCCTGAATTCCCAACCCCTTATTATTTTAATAAGAAGAGTTCCATGAATATTCGTGATGACCACAATTTGCACTCAAGTTTCAGCTGTCACAGGTGTGTCTTTGTCACGTGATAACACGACGAGAATCTGAATGTGTCCTTTGCAATGATATATGATATGTGATATGCAATATATAATATGTTGAGTTACAGATAAAACGGTTTATTGGTTGTTGAAGTTCCCCTTGAAATCGGTTGTATCAGTGTTCCATTGTGTGTGCCTTTGGAGAGGAAAGGAAGGGTGGGTGGGAAGGAGACTCGAAAACAAAGTAATCAGCTGTTCTTTTTTCCTTTTTTTGTCACGTTTCACTACCATCGACTCTATCAAAAAATATGCATTTTAAAACTTAATAAAAGGTGAATGATTTTTGTAGATTCCATTTTCTTATCTGTCTGTACTGCTATTGTTACTCAGATCCCACAAGATCATAAAATCCATGAGAATATAAACAGCTTGTTGTCAGATTTCCTATTTCCTCAAAACAAGAAAGCAGCAACAGGATCATACTTTGTATTTCGTCAAATATTGGTGTCAGAGTTCATTCAAACGTTATCTTGTTCATCTTTTCAAGATGACATTAAAAGAACATGCAAACACAAAATCGAAAGGGCACTGGGTCAGCGCATATAAAATTATTGCCTGGGACCAAACAATAGTCACGATGCCACATATTTCAAGAATGTGAAACAGGATACCTTTTTCTATCTACAAATATTGCCAATAGGAATAATTTTATTAGAAGAATAATAGTCTGTACCATTTAAAGAAGGTATATTTTCAAAAGACAAGAAATCCTCTTTATGTCGATGCCATACGACATTGCTAGATATTGTCAGAGATTTATAAACTTAAATCTATAAAAAATATATTGTATATTATAACAGATTTAACTAACTTGTTTTGGTTTTAAACATTCAAAATATAGGAAAACAAGATTGTCGCATGAGCTATTAGGGCGTGTCATTGAGTACGGATCGTTTTAAATACAACATTTTAAAATTTAACTATCAACTTTATAGCGTTTGATGCCCCAAAACGCATGTTTTTAACATCAAATTTCTTGATGGGCACGACCGTGCAAGTTGGAAACTTGGTCTCAAGATGATCTGCTTTTAGGCATTAAACGCTCTAAAATCGATGGTTAAATTAAAAAACCTATGTCCAAAACAATTCGTTCCTTTACTACTCAAGAAATACGTGCGGAGCGCCTCGATCCCCGACCCGGTTTGGGGGCCCGTTGAAAGTAGAGGTGGAGCCGGGTTCCCCGATATATTAATTATTGGGGGATCACTGATCCCCGAAAAAACTTGGTCAAAAACCATGTTTGAATAGCAGGTTTGTGAAGTAATTAATCAGATTTATAAATTTACGCCACAGGTGACACTTTCTCAGTTTTGTCACTTCACTTCATTCATTGATGATTGGAAACTGATCATTGTTTGGAGGTGATAAGTCAATTTTGACGCAATCATTCAGAAACAAAAATACGTTTGAAAAGCAGCCGAAAGTTCGTTTCTTATCAAAAGTCACCATGGCGATCTCAAAATCGGATATTGAAAAGAAAATTAAAAGTAAAAAATACAAATTAGCTAAAAATAATTCAGCGAAAAGTGGTGCCTGGAATACTTTTCGATTCACATGCGACGATAGTGAAAACAAAGTTGAGAATTTCGCAGCGTGTTCGATTTGTAAATCTGTGTTAAGTTATCGTCCTACATTCATTGGACATAAGTATTCGTGATTTTGATGTTGCGATGTCAACGGTTAAAAAACAATGTGAGGAAACAAATGTAAAATAAATATGGTTTAAAAAAAAGTCTTGCTTTAATATTTTGTCAGATGTCCTTCCAACCTTATTACTTCATGAATACGAGACGGAATTGTCGTTTTGCTGGTCTTAAAAACAAACGCGTGCGTCAAAAAAGGTCGGCTAATCGAACATCCATCACCTCTTACAGGATAGAACAGAGATTTTGGCGAGAAAACTGCCCCGGCATAAAGGCTTGCTGGCGAGCGAAGCTGGCCAACACGACCAAATATAATTGTTCCCTCTCTGAATTGCTGTGTAAGATCAAAGAACGGGTCATTACCAGTCTTGAATATAAGTAACGTTTAAGTTTTCCCACACACAGCGAATTTCTGTCATCAGTTCAGTTGTGGTGTTTATGTTCAGTTGTGGTGTTTACGGCAATGGGGTGCAACTCTGTTGATGCGAAGCAACAGATTTTCACACACATTCCGGCCAGGAGACTGTGCTGGCCGTGATGTCAAATTTATTTGATTTTCCTGCTTGTAGTTTTCAGTATTATGTGCTCTGGGGAAGCTTGTCAGTAACCTGGAAAAACTGTCAAGTACCAGTAGAAGTCAAATACTCCAACCCAGCGGGTCCCCATGTGACGGATAGGGAAGTACCCCGTAATGGGGTAGCTGTGAATATTCAATAAGCAGCCCCGTACCAATTCATGGGAGGCCCTTTGGTAAGGCCGAGTACTCATAAGCCACCCTACTAGGGTCACAGGAAAACCGTGGAGGTCAGCATGGTGGATGTAGATATCAGCGGAAGAATAGGAACTACCTATCAACGGTAATATATCCAAGACCTTGAACACAACTTCAAGGTCACCCAGCTCAGTCAGGCATTCACTGCTCAAACCTGAGATGGATCACCACGTCAACGTTCAGCGAAAAAGAGTGATCCAACCCGGTGCCCTGACAAGGCTTGCCTTCTCCAGGACCCACATCTTCACGTCTCAATATGTCTCACAAAACCAGAAAGAATTATACTGGATCGGTCGCCGCCCAGGATAATAAGGACCGCGTGTCTGTTGAAGGTAGTCCGACAAACACGACAAGTTCACTAGACTTCAATACCAAAAACGACGCCTATGTCACTATTGGTGCCAAAATTAGAATGTCACTCAACATTGAGGGGATATCAATGGCCAAATGTAAATACCTAACACACCTTCTAAAGAAACATGACGTGGATGTAGTCCTCCTCCAAGAGGCCCACCTCAGCGACAATGCTGCACCATCAAGGTACTCTATCAATGGCTATTCTGTCATTAACAGACTGAATCACGAAAAATATGGCACCATAATCTATGCAAGAGCAACAGACCTAGTCACAGATAAAGGAGGACATGCAGAGGAACATGGCACTCAAAGATCAACCATTCAACTTGGTGTCACTAAAATAATCAACATCTACAAACCGCCAATAAAAATTGGCTGTCACCACCCCAGGAAGATGCAAACCACCCTTCCACCATCACTGAAGATTTTAACAGCCACCATTCTGACTGGGGATACATCAAAAACAATCAATCGGGTATTGAAGTCAGTGATTGGGCCAATCGCTTAGATATCGCACTTGTATACAATCCAAAGAACAAAGGAACATTCCACTCAGCAAGATGGAAGAAGGAATATACCCGAGACCTTGTATTTGTCTCAAAGAACAACAAAGGACACCCAATACCAACAACTGCAGAGGTCCTAGGAGATTTTCCACATAGTCAGCACCGCCCGCTTCTCATAACTACAGGCATTCAGATTCCCATGATGAAGACCCTACCCAAACCAAGATGGAACTTCCGAAAAGCAGACTGGAAACCTTTGCTAAAGATATTGATAAGACATGTGAAAGAAGTGCACCATCAGTCGAAAACGTAAATAGATTCAACAAACTAATTCTCAAGTCTTCAAAGAAACACATCCCCAGAGGATTCCAAAAACATTATATCCCATGTTGGACCAAGTGGAGTGAAGAGCTACTGAAAGTATATGAAGAAACAAATGACGAGAACATTGCAGAAGAACTCCTGGAATCGTAGAGAGAGATGGATTGAAGTGGTCGAAAATCTAGATCTCACACAAGCAAGCCGACACACATGGCAAACAATAAAAAAGCTCAACCCAGAACATCACAAGACCCAAACTTTACCACAAATAGGAGCAGACAGAATAGCCAAAGAAATTAAACAAAGAGGAATTTTGAAACAAATTTTGAAACTCGCGAATACTTGTCCATTGACTGAATGCACGGAACAAAAGCCCTTCTGTAACACCACGTGAAAGGTGCTAAAATACAAAGTGTAACTTTAAAGGGGCAACAACACATAACTTGTACTAAACCAGAAAAGAAGGACAAAATTTCGATACAGGAAACGGATCGTGTAAAGCTAAACCGGAAAGTTGTGTTCTGGTCAGCTAAGAATTATAGACCGCTGAGCATAGTTGAAGATGGTGGATTTTTGCCTGTTGTTTCGGATTTGATTAATATTGGACATAAGTACGGACCTGTAGACGCTAAAGGGTTAATTGCAACCCGTACAAATTTAACAAGACATTATTTGGCCGATTTACACAAAGAGGCCAAAAGCGGCATTTGTGATCAGTTAGATAAACAACGTAATCAAATACCAGGTTGCCTTCCGTATGTCGCGTTCACAACGGATCATTGGAAAGGTGATCATCAAGTTTGGGACCATACAAGCATTTCCACACATTTTATTGATGAAAAATTTGCGCTCCAAAAATATAATTTGTGTGTTTCCAAATATTCTGAGGAAACCATTGCTAAAGATATCAATACCAAACTACTGGACTATATTGATTTAGAAAGAAAAAAAGGAACGTTAGGGAAAAGAACGTTATTACCTCTGACAGTGATAGAAAAATGGTGTTTGGTGTGTCAAAACATTTCGAACGAATTTCTTGTGCTGGACATAATTTGAATTTAGCAACGCAGTATGGTGTTGAAGATAGTGATAAGAAGATAAGAGATACGCATGCTTTTTATAAGTCATAAGTCGATCATTGTACTCGATCATCAGTTGCAAGCAGATTATCAAACAACCGATTAAAATTGTTCGGGGCGGATATGGGGGCTTCTATTGTATACCCCGCACATCTCTACTACTCAGCCATAATACTCCAAAAAAAAACTATCAAAAAATCTCCCAAAACCAACAATTAAAATAATCTTTGTTTCAATTTATTAATAACTTAAAATAATTTCAAATAACTCCCAAAACTATCCAAAAACCTGTCGAAAACAAATTTTAAAAAATTTTGCTTTAATTTCTTAATAATTTAAAATAATTTAAAATAATTTTTAAATACTCCTAAAACTACGAAATACTATCTAAAAACAACAATTAAAATAATCTTTGTTTCAATTTATTAATAATTTAAAATAATTTCAAATAACTCTCAAAACTATCCAAAAACCTGTCGAAAATAAATTTTTTTTAAATTTTGCTTTAATTTATTAATAATTTTAAAATAATTTTAAAATAATTTTAAAATAATTAAAAAATTTTTTTTAAATACTCCTAAAAACTATCTAAAAACCCGTTAAAATAGTGATGTCGGTCAAGTTGTTTGATACGTGCAAGGTAAAGCGATCACTTTCTAACATGTGGTTTGTTACCTTGTCAGAGGTTTGCCCTCGGAATATGTCGAAAATCAACAGCGCCTTTTCGTCATCTTGAAGTCCAAGAGCTTCCTTTGTTGTCTTGAGGTAGGGGGAAAATGATGCTATCAAGTAAACCGATTGCTTTCTCCTCGTTACTCCAATGATTCGGTGTGAAGGTGACATCGAACCCTTTAAGAAACTCGATACCTTATGGAAGATACCTCTGTGTTTTCCCTGCGTATATCAACTGTATGGGTAAGAATGTGCCTTCCATCGAAATTGTGAAGTTGCCAGTTACTTGCTTCTTTTTTCCCTTTCCAACGATTGGTACTCTCTTGGAGCCTCTGATATCCAGTGTATGGTTGGCACTACAAATATAAGGGAGAGGAGTTAGGTCAAAGTTTAAAATCAAAGCTTCTGGTATATCGTGCCATGTTTTTAACTGCTTGAATTTCCTTTGATAATCAAGTTTTAATTCACCGAATAAACCTGGTGCCACTGGTATTTTTGCTGTGGTAGCCATTCTACGCACCATCTTCTTACCATCTTGTTCCATACGGTATAGGATTTTCCTGGCCCAATCATTACTCAAGCTTATTCGACCACCATTCTCAACCAACAACGTGTTACTTTGTTGCCGTGATCGTAAGCATACTAACCTATTTCAGCCCTTTCTTCCCGAGTCCAGAGGCGATATTTCTTTCGTTTTCTGCCCTTTTCTTGTACAATTTTCAGTTGTTTTGCTACTTCTTCTGATTCTCTAGATATCGGTTCCTCTGTAGATGTTGTTGCATTTGCAGGTCAAAAATAGTTAAACAGAGACATGCTCCTTCAGTCCTTTCTTACTTATGAACTTTACAATGCACAATGAGAATGTTGATTCTGAAGAGGAATTTTTAATCGATGATGATGGTGACGATGACCTTTTTTGTATTGATAAGCTCTTAATAAATCTTTTACTTTATTTTTCATTTACCTAAAAAATATATGGATATTGACAAAAATATAAATATTTAGTATTTTCGGGTCCTATTCTATTAATTTTCAGCTCATAGAAAAAAAATAAAATTGAAAAACCAAAAAATTCGGCGGAACAAATTTCGGCTTGAACTTTGGCCGAAATTTTGTCCCGCCAAAGGTTTTGGTAGTTAATGTAGCCAACAAAACGTCTTGTTACCGTGAGACCAATCTAATAGCTTATTTCCACCCAGCAATATTAAACAGGTCTTTACCACACACTCACACCAACTATTTAAATAAAGTTGACGTATCAATCCTAAATTTTCCAGCAAAAATTGATTCATTGCTTGATAGATTTGAGGTAGTATATAGCCTATCTGTTAACATTGACACTTCAGATAATGATTTATCAGTTCCAATTAGTTCAATTTATCCTTAAGTGTAGATACTGAATATGAAAATCTGTATAACGAGATGCTGAGGTATGATGTTACTAACGAGTTTACAATTAGAGATTTAAAAGACCTTAAAAAACACACTCAATTTATAAATCTATTGTTATTTCAAGGACATTATACCTTAATTGCATCAATGTCAAAATTAATGTACAAACAGTTAAATGATAAGAAATCCAACCACCATTATTATATCTGCAAACGCTATTTATCCCACTGTCAATCTCCAATAAAAGGCGAGTATAAATCTACCTGAAGCTGGATCAATGGAATCAATACTAAAATTTACAAACTATAAAGTGAAAATTGAGGTATCATTCACTGTTTATTACGATTTTGAGTGTATGTTACAACCCTTCAAGAATCAGATAATCAAATATTGAATGATCATACAAATGCAGAAAAACACATACCAATAGTAGCAAAATACACAACAATTCCCAGAATTCCAAATGTGAATTCAATTTCTAATACAGTTTATGGGGTTAAAATAAGCTATCAGTTTGTTGACAATTTAGTTAAAACACTTCTAACAAATCCCAATTCTGTCTATAACACGTATTTTAAAACAAATTATCAATTTAAAGTACCTGAACCTCCAAGTTCTGAACAAGCTAAATTAGGTCACATCAGTAGTGAGTCTTTCAAATCAGATGATAAAGTAATGATTGATCCTTGTCATTTTACAGAAAAATTTAGAGGTTTATTCACACCAAGATTGTAACATTACTTTTTTTTGAATCAGCAGGTGTCATAGTAATAATAGCTCATAACTCATCTAAATATGATTCCCATCTTTTCATTAAAGAACTATGTAATTATCCAGGTGTAGAATTAAAATTTATCTCAGTAAACGAAGAAACATCAATTGCATTCTCAGTATGTGTTGATTGTTACCAATACAAAGATTAGAAAACAAACGAAGTCAAAACTAAACGTGTTGAACTCAGATTTCTCAGATTTCTTGACTCAATCAGATTTATGAAACCAGTTCTGAAAAAGCTTACGAAGAACCTATCAAATCATAAATATTTAGAGTTATTACCATATGATACAACTCTACTTAAATGTAGAAGTATTTACCCATATGAATACATGGATTCTCTTGCAAAATTTTCAGAAAATTAGCTACAATCAATTGAATCATTCTACTCTCATTTAAAGTCTGAACAAGTAATATAAGAAGATTATGATTATGCAAAAGAAGTTTACAGTCAGCGACACATCCAAAACTAACTTTCATACACTTCAGTTTACTTACAAACGGATGTAATGCATCTAGCTGACATGTTTGAAACATTTAGAGATCTCTGTTAAAAGAGTTATCAACTTGACTCATGTCATTTTTACATATCTCCTGGGTTATCGTGAAATTTTATGTCATGCTCAACGAAAGTGAACTTAGATTTAATCACTGATCAAAGTATATTAAAGTTTTTCGTATCACAAATCAGGGGTGGAGTCTCAACAATATTCCATCGGTATGCAGAAGCTAACAACTCATATTTACCAGAATTTGATAAATCAAAACCAGTATCTTACATTAATCACAGAGACGCGACAAATTTGTATGGTTGGGTAATGTCACAAAAACTTCCAACAGGAAATTTTAAATGACTTACGCAGAACAGATTCAGGAAAAGTTTTATATTTTATCTCAAAACATTCAAGATTATCAATGAAATTCTAACGTTGGTTTAGTTTGTGAGGTTGATATTGATTTCACTAATTATCTTCATGATTATCATAATGATTATCATGATCATCATAATGATTTTCATAATGATTATCATATTGATTATCATAATGATTTTCATAATGATTATCATAATGATTTTCATAATGATTATCATGATCATCATAATGATTTTCATAATGATTATCATAATGATTATCAAAATGATTATCATATTGATTATCATATTGATTATCATTATGATTTTCATAATGATTATCATAATGATTATCAAAATGATTATCATATTGATTATCATATTGATTATCATAATGATTTTCATAATGATTATCATGATCATCATAATGATTTTCATAATGATTATCATAATGATTATCATAATGATTTTCATAATGATTATCATGATCATCATAATGATTATCATATTGATTATCATATTGATTATCATAATGATTTTCATAATGATTATCATGATCATCATAATGATTTTCATAATGATTATCATAATGATTATCATATTGATTATCATATTGATTATCATTATGATTTTCATAATGATTATCCACTACTCCAAGAAATAATTAAAGTTAACGTAACATCTAAATTAATACCAAATCTTAGGAATAAAAAATCTTACATATTAAATGAATCAAATCTTTTCCAAGCAATAAAACTTGGGCTGAAAGTTACACAAATCCATAGGGTTATCTCATTTGATCAATCAACTTGGTTAGAGGCATACATTAACAAGAACTGAGCTTTGTTAAAACGCTGTTAATGAATTTGAGAAAGATTTTTTCAAATTGATGAATAACTCAATACTATCAATTAGTGATTACAAAATCATATTAGAAAGATCATTTAAAACCAAAGATAATCGTGATTAATTAGTATCAACTCTTGCTTCTAGAAACCAAACAATGATTCACGTGTGCACACTTGATAGATTTCGTGCGTGATTATTAGCAAATCCACTTTCTCATATTTACTTCATCTTGGATTAAAAATCTCAAAATCAACTGGAAAACAATAGTTTAATTTCCAACTAGCTTAATTAAAGAGATAAAAAACCTATTATATAAAGATGATCGATGAATTAGAAGCATCCAAAGAGTTCTTATTTTCACATTTTCAAGATACATGTTCTCATTATATTAGAGATTTTTAATGAAAAGTATCACAAGTATTTTAATATTTTCAAGAATATTTAGTCTTTCCTCAACCATTTTTCCAATTTAATTTAAGAATATATTTGATATAGAGGATGGAGGAAGTAATCATCCAAGCAATAAATGTTTAGAACACTCAAGGCTCAGGTTTAAAGGAGACAGTTTATCAAAAAGCTTTAGTACGTCAACTAAAACAAGATTTTAAAAAACGCTCAAACAGAGAAATCAGTTCTAATAATCTACCTTGACCATGAAATAACTGTTTTTTGAGTAGACATAGTTGTAGATAATAAATTTTTGAAGTAATGTGTTAAAACTAGATGGGAGTTTAATTTTATTAAGTTATTGATCAATTTTTTATATTTGGAAGAATTTTAAAGCTGAATATGGTAATACGAGATTTGAGTTTTTACACATTCCTACCGGTGAGATTTTTATTATCTTAATTCTGGATGGTTCATATTCTGTCAAAGATATTAATAACTTTATTCATCATTTAATGACACTTGTTGGTAAGGTAAATAACAATGAAACTCTTGGAAATAATAACTGCGAATACACGATTTGAGGTGCTTCTTGGTACTAATCTTGTAGGTGTAAGGAAGCTTCTATTCATGGTACACAAATATGTAGATGATCAAGAATGGGTACAAAGAGGGAGCAGTGTTACAGTTCGGAATTTTAACGTGGAAATTGATTCCGAAGACCTTTAAAACATGATGTTGCAACTGATCAAGAAGCTTACAGACTTGTATCAGAAAACTTTAATTCACAAGGTAAAGATGTAAACACAGATAGTTTACTTCTTTACACGGATTGGCGTTTTCGTTATCGATTACATGCTATCGATTTAAATAAACAAGAAATATTTGAAAGTGATCCTAATGTAGTGTTGCATACGCTACTTCGCCCGCCATCTTTGTTACATCATGTTTACATTATCGCCAGTCACGGCATTTCAATAACAAGTCATATGTTTCAGTCATTAATCAAAATGGCGTCTACGTTTTCTGTGTTCACTTCCTTTGACTTGTAACTGTAGTACAAACTATTAGCTTACTTGGAACTCATAGTAATAATTCAAGGTTGTTAGTTGCACTAGATAAGAATACAACAACTAGAATCAACATGCCTCAACCACAAAACACGAGAACAATCTAATTATTTAATAATAATGAATAATTATAAAATTATTCATTTTATGTTAAGTGATATCCAGTTAAGAAATGTTTAAAGTGCGATTAAAAATGGAACTGATACAGTTATCCAAGTTGGATTTAAAATGTTTTAAATGTTAAAATAATATCACCTTAAATCTAAGTGATACTCAAATTAGAAAATGAGAAAATCTTCCAAATGGTAAACAACTGAATTTTAATTTAAGTCAAACATAACTGAAATCAACAGATGGAACTCTAGAAACTAGTACAAATAAAGAATTTAATCTAGGTGTTACACCGTGTGAGAGGGATGAACTTGATAAAGACATTTCAAAATTAATGACATTATTAGATATTGATGAAAGTAAGATTCAGTGTGAAGATGGAATAGGTAGCATTTTTAAACTAGCTCTTCCATTTGTGAAAAGATATTACCAAAAGTGTTGGAAACATTAAGGTTAGCAGGTCTTTTAGGACTAATTAGTAGATTAATACATCGAGCTGTTAAAGATAAAGGTTTAGATCATGCTGGTGAACAATTAAATAATTTATAACCCTTATAGGATACAAGATTTTGATAATTTTAAATGTGCTTATTTTTGTATTGATTGGATTAATTCAGTTAATGATTGTAAAAGTTACAACATAGAGCTATTAAATTATTCAATAAACGATTTAAAAAATAGTGATAAAATTGTTTTGAAAAGATTAGGAATCTTAATAAGAAATAATAATGGATGAACAGAGTTATTGTGTTAAAGAGAAGAAATAAACTTGTTTTAAAGGTAAATCTACAATAGTTCGGATGAAAAATAGTAGATTTTCATTGATTGGACGCAGTATTTACAAAGTATAAATTTGTTAGTAAACCAACAGGAAATGGTCTTTTATCAGAGTTGAGGATTAACATTCCTCTATCTAAAGTACCTCTTTTAGGATCAATTTTAGGTTAATTTAGAATAGTTTTATATTAAAGTTTTGAATAGTAACCAAGGTTGATTGATCTGCTCCAATGATTATAATCATTGAAGCAGATTATAATCATTATAATTATTATTTTCAAATTATTTTGAAATTGTTTTAATTGTTGGGTTTGATAGGTTTTTGGTAATTTTTCGAGTTATTTCAAAATTATTTAAAATTATTAATAAATTTTTAATAAATTAAAACAAAGATTATATAAATGTTTGATTTTGATAGGTTTTTGGTTGGCATGCGTTTTATTGATGATGTTCTCAGCGTTTGTTCCTGGCAGCCATTAAGGTACCCTCAGTAGCACCTTTATGATCTCCCTTTTTTAGCCATTCCCAACTCTTTGGATCGCTGAAATATTTTTTTTTTAAAAACACTGTGTGGAGAGATTTTTCATTCAATCCTTTAGTTCTCTCATTTAGAACGCCACATTTGTTTATGTCAAACTCCACACAGATATTCTCACTGAAGATTTTATTAACCCTCATCTTCGAGTGTCTTTTAGCCTTGATGTGTGGTGACTCACTGATACGTGAAAAAAAAATCTGATCTGAATACACAAACACAAAAAAGAGAAAACAACCTACAGAAACAAAAGTAAACGATAATACATGGAAACAAAAAAAATCCCGTTGAAATCCTGTTGAACCTGTGAAAACAAAAGATAAACTTGGAAACAAATGCAACAGATGGACTCAGAGGCAAGAGTTGGTGGTCGTGATGCCTTTGAAAATATAGGCCAACATCAAGAAGTTGAAAGTAAGATTTGTCATATCGTCAAATCAGACGAATAGAAAACCACTCGTTACCCGAATGACCATGTAAAAGGGAAAACCAACGATGTCGAACTCATTTTTGTTTGTTTGAATCAAAGGATCGCATTGATGATAAGCTTTCTCTTCATTTAGTATCTCATCTAGCCTGTTTCTTTGCTCTTTTTCTTTGTCAGTTAAAATTACTCCACTTATTTCACATTGGGTCTGTCTGATGTTATTGTCTCCACCGTCAGTCCCATTGGAACCATTTTCTCCCTGTGGGATAAGTGACGGTTCCTGACGCTGGCTGCAAGCGATGTCTATTTATTATTAGTACTAGGAATACATGACCCTCATACTAATATTGTTCCCTCACTGCATGACAAATATTAACAGGATGTAGTTGTCCTGCTGACTCGCTCGCATGAACTCCCTTCCCCCTCTACTACTGCCTTTTTTTATCCAGAGATGACATACAATGAACATTGTGTGTGGGGGTGGGTGGGGTGGTACCCTCAGTTGAGTAATTAATATGACTGCACTGACTAGAGAAATTGAGTTTCAAGCTATGACTTGATTTGGCAGTATCTGACACACACCACACCACAATTCCACCACCAGCCTCATCAAAAATTTCCACACCACTGATTTGGAATTGTGATACTTCTCTTCAGCACTCTGTGATGTAAGACCCCACTTAAAGCGGAGATTACTGACCCTCCAACTCCCACATTTCCACCTCTTATTTCTTTGCAAAGTTTATACTGGAAATATCATACTGCTTTCAATGACTTCTTTACATGATGTGCTGTAATAACATGGAATATAACATGTAGTAAATCTGAAG
>RDPX01000362.1:360210-383121 GCA_003991215.1 Morbakka virulenta | reverse complement strand
TCCTTCTCATAGGACGATTGCCAACCAAGGTTTACGACCTCGTCCTGGCCGGAAAAAAGAAATAAAGGGACAGACTTAACTCCGCCGGACGTCAACCCAGTATTTCAAGGTCTCAGAGTAGGCCAACAGGTGCTACACCTTGCCTAAGGGTGACCTGGAGGTAGTTGTGGCAAAGGGTAACCTCATTCGCCCACGTCGAAACTCCACAACCGGATGCAGTTTAATGTCAATACCCAGGACATATTATTATTATTATTATTATTATTATTATTATTATTACTATTACTATTATTCGTCGTATATGTTGTTTTTCACTACACCTTGATTATGTCTGCGATTCTCAAGCTGAAATGGGCTATGAAATCAACTAGCACAGGAGGAAATGTGTATTTTGTTCGAACCAAGTACAATGCGTATTTCAATGGTGAAGAAATCTCTGATGATATCAGGCAGGGAATTTTCGAGGAATGAGAAAGAAAATTAGAGCGCTAAAAGCCTCGAAGAGATGAAACCACAGAGAGTTTTTTCTGGTAGAAGGATAGCTGATTGGATTAATCTTTCAAAAGAATTATCAGGGATTTTTACTCCATAACAAGTTCTTGTCCTGTATGCTAACGGAGTGTGATTTAAAAAAAAATTTAATTTGTCGTAGTTCTTTCCCGAAAGAAACAACTTTTGCATAAGAAATGTTGCAAATCGAATTGAGTGCATCAGGAAGAAATTTAATTACATACATAATAAAAAGTACTCTTCTTTGCGGCAAAAACAAATTTTCCGAAGAGAAATGGTCCTGTTTGTGGCTGCAGTGAAGAAAAAATATGCGATTTTCATTAAAAAGAAGTTGAAATTTTAGAACATATAAATGAATATTACTATGTTCATTCTATCAAATGTGTTGAATGTTAAGGCTTTGAAGAAACTAGATCTTCATTTTTAATCGTCAAGTGGGATTAACCTCTGTACATTTGGGAGATTATTGCTTGGGGTGATTTTCCAAGTAATCGTGACCGACAGGAGCAATTTTAGGTACTTAATTACAAAAATAGAGAATGTAGTAGTAAAAAATCTATGCCTGGTATACATATTTTTATGTTAACTGAGCTGTCAACTCGGGCATAAGGGAAAAGATGAACAAATAATCATTATTATTATTATTATTATTATTATTATTAGTAGTAGTAGTAGTAGTAGTAGTAGTATTTTTATCATTATTATTATCATCATCACCATTATTATAACATATTTTACAGGTTTACTTCATTGGAAGATAAGGAACTCTAATAACAAAATTGGACCTGCTTAATAGAGGGGAAAAAAATTCCACAAAAACGAAGATCTTCTCAAGTTTGGGAGTGAATATTACGTTTGCTTTTGGCTTTGGTCAAAGAAATGATCGTGAGTTGACAAATTTCTGTTACTGTCAGGATATTAGCAACCAATACAATGAAACTGCTCAGTTTTTCTTTCTGATGAGCTTAATTGAACGCCTGGCTCCAGATCGTAATAAATGCTGGTGACAGGTGAGCAATCCAAATGTTTGCGCAACGTCTGTCATTTTAAATAAAGTAAAGACAAAGATAAATTAACAAAAGTTGGTGTTGAAAATTGTCAGTTCAACAGAAATCATGTTGATGAGGCTACATCACATTAAAAATTGTAAAGTAGAAAAATCGCTAAAGAAACAGGCACCAGAACTAAATATATCAACAAAACAGTTAATCAGTTATATAGCTTATGAATCTAACAGAAAATTAGAGTTCTTAAACTGCTTTCACTAAAAAAACTGCTTTCACCGAAACATGTGTCAGTCTGGGATTCTCTCTTGCTTTGTAGTGTTTAGAAAGCCAATATCTCGAACAATGAAAAAAAACTGTTTGGCGTCAATCAGAGCAAAAAGGAATGCATGACCATCTTTGTTCGTCAATGGTCAAAACAAACAGAACTCAACAACGGATCTCATATTTGTCAACTTTCGAGTGTATTTCTGGTGTCTTCACCTTATCAGCTGAGTATTAAGAAAACACTTTGCATTCTCCTCTCTTAATTGGGAGCCCATTATACCTTAAAAGCCCATAAACTTAAATATCGTAAACATTGTGTTACAAAATCTTTTCATGTGACAAAGAAGAAGTGTATTTTTTAGAATACCTCTAACAATTTTTCAAAGCTACCAGCTGTAACCACATAACTACATTTTCAATATTCACAGCTGCTGACATGGGTGATATATATATATATATATATATACATATACATACATATACATACATATACATATATATATACATAAATATACATAAATATACATATATATACATATACATATACATATATATATATATATAAAACAGACACCTTCCGTCACAAATGAAATATAAATTTTTCTTCTTCATTTTGCGTTCATTTTGCTTGCTTCCATTTCATGACCAAGACAGCAGAATGAAAACAGATATCATTTTTTCAGTTAATAGAGTTTGGAGGGTACAAAACTTATACCAAAAAACGTTATCTGATACGTTGTCAGAGCAACCATTACTCATGAGAATTTGCTTCATTTTTTTCTGCTTTTCTTGAGCATTTATGAGGAGAGTAAACATGGACAACTCGATCTAACAAATGTTTTAGCCATCCCATTTATAACTTGGGGAACAGAATGAGTTTTATCACAGATTAAAAAAAAGATTTGCATTGAGAAACACTGTTTATGAAAAATGTGTTTTTTCTACGTTTACTTCTACTTAAAAATGTAAAAAAGGTGAATTATACAAGCCATTCTTTTCTTATATTTCCTATATTTATATATTATATAATATTCTTTTCTTATCTTTCTTAAAAAGGAGATTTTAAGTATTTTTTCAAAAATTAATTGGTGTCTTGTCGATTTTTGAAATAAGTGTTTTTTCTAAATCTAAAATATATTACAAGTACATTTGGTTTAGACTCAAATGTTTGAAAATACTTCACTTTATGGGCTCAGATACAGGAGTTTTATCATATCGTAGGTATGAAGCTTTTTCTGAACCCTGAAAAAGCTTAATTATGTGTATCTTGTCCTGACCTGAGAAAGAAGATATTATCTGAGATATAGGTCGACAGCTTTTACTCAAACACTGGGCGTCCAAGAAGGCAACCTCCACGTGGTGACGCCTGGATACTGATTAGCTAGGTTATCCCGACTGGTTGGTAACGAATAGCCTTCATTTCAAGCTGTTCTTCCGTACCATGGAAGAAATCGATCTCGTCGTTCATGTGATTTCGAATCTGGTTCGTCGTCGATTTGGAGAATTTTTTTTTGAACTTGTGCCCCTGGTGGTAAGTGAAAGTTTTTTGTTTCTGGTTTCTTTCCAAACCGATCTGCCTTTTGGCGGTGAAGGGAGGTTAATTTCCCGTTTCATGAGGCCGGATCGAACTCAGCGGGGTGGTCTTTAAATCTACCTCCAGCAGCTTACACACACACACACACACACACACACACACACACACACTCACTCAAACACTATCTATCAAAAAGAAATATTTTGATTGTCAGGAGCTAATATTTATAAAATCCTAATAATATGATGCTCACATTACAGGTCAATGAATTAAGTTACCACACTGAGCTTAAACTCAATCGTTAACTTTGCTTGTATTGTCAGTGTAAGTCCCTGGTATGTCTTCTGCTGATGTCTGCATAATATGAATAAAATACCATTGTTACATTTGTATTAGCTTTGTGTAGCTGTAGGTGTGACTTATTTATATTATATTAATATTATTAATATACATATTAACGATCTGTTCTTAGATCTATCTGTTTCTAGCTACACATGAAGCTACTTATACGTCTGTTGAGCTAAATTTATCTATTTCTGTCTGGTTGTATATTTGTATGTGTAGAGCCTACATTTTGGTATCAGCATTCCATCTTTTTTATGTTGTGTACAACCTAGTCTGCAGTGAACTTCAATTTTGACATGACAACAAACTCCTAAAAGAATATGTTATCAGGCGGGATCGCGCTATTTCCGGGTCAACAGTTTTTTATTAAAAAGTTTTCTGTTTGCTTTATTCATAAATTTCTTTGTTTGTTTTGTTATTTGTATAAACCTATTTCATTGATATTCATTATCTGAGGCTTGTCTTCTTGAGGCTTTATTAATCTCAGGAAAACATGCCACTAAAAACAACAGGTTTGACCTTGTCTCATTAGTCATTTGTTACACAAACATACATGACCTTTAATAGTGAAAAACTCATGTCTTGGTCATCAAGCATTGATGACCAAGACTCGAGTTTTGAGTATGAGTAACGAATGACTCGCGTCGTGGAATATTCACATCTTTCAACCAAAATTAAAAGAACATTAATCAGTTTGTGCACTGAGCCAATGTAGTTAAGATAATTAAATGCAAATGAAAATTAAGATGAGTAACGGAAGACTAACCGCAATGCCCCTATTAACACCACCTGAAATCAGATATCCATGTAAAAACGAGAAAGAAAAAAGAAAAAAAAAGTTTTTGATTGACACGGAACGTCCAAATGAGAAAAATTAAGATGTACGTACAGTAATACTGAAAGAGAATCTTTGGAGTGATAAATATGTACGCTTCTTACTGGGTTTGATTAGAACCAGTGTCTAACACTTAACGCTCAGGTTCAAACCCACCTAGCTACATTCCTTACCAATACATTTAGCAACCATACTTTTTCGCCTTTTTTTTTCTAGTTACTCATCGATAGAGATTTTATCCAAATCTGAGCACATAGGGGTGGCCCCAACCAAGGACAACGGATTCGCTTCCAGTGGAGGGGCATTTGATCCCAAAAAACTTATAAGCGCTGATTAAAACAAAAATCAGAAATGTGAATGTACAATAACATCATGAAAAGCCGAGAAAATAACGAGGTAGTTGAGAAGATGCTCGAAAGAAACGTAGGATGTGATGGGGAATGGAAAAAGCGTTAAAACAGATATTAAGGGACCGTACAAGCACTTGTTTAAAATCAATATCATGATCGGGAGAGCTGGAAGTGTGATACTTGCACTGATTTTTAGCACTTTTCTATTACATTTTGATAGAAAAAAGGCTTTAAGGGTTAGCAGCGTGTGTCACAATATTATAAAAATAAGATGTCGTGTTTAATCAAAATAAAAACAACTGTAAAACCTTTCTGTCTTGAAATATTAAAATTCTTATTTCAAACAGAGAAGTTTCTCAGAAAGCTTCGAAAACCATCAATTTTTTGATGGTAAAAAACCCGACTATTTTGAATCAAAAGCGTCAGAGTCTAAAAACTGGAGATTGTGTTCCTCACTTTTCAACAGAGATAGCTCTTCATTTTGACCCAGTACTTTTTCTTTCAGAAAAACTGCAGCTGTTAGATCAGTTTCCTGTGTCTTGGAACCTCATAATTCCTTCACAACCGAGGTCAAGAAGCACGCAGTTAATAATCCAGCTTTGTCCCAAAATAGAAGAAATGAAATTCACCAAAGTTGGGTGTGCGATTGAAAGGAAATTCAGTTTGAATCACTGGGTTGACCCAGCGGTAATATTATAAACCACTCCAAAAACCAGATAAAAACTATCTTCTGACAAAATAAATTGTCACTGTAATGCTTTGACTGGGAAAAACTGATAGCTTAACATCGAATTAAAAAAAAGCCAATTTCTATTCCAAATTCTAGTTTTATCTCTTCGGCATTCATTGTGAAAACTAACCGGATTAAATGTATCACTAATAAGGTGATACAAAGTGAGCTCCATCGTATATTTATAAGGAAACCAGAACGGAAAAGACAGTTTTCTTCCTTTCTAAATTTGCTTTGTTTTATCCCTCTCCTTTTTTCACTGCTATTAAAATTGCTCAATTTGTGTATCTATCCTCATTCTTTTAACCTGATCCTAACCAGTGACAGCGAAAGGGCTTTTGCAGAAAACCAATGTGGAACAGCATATAAAAGAACTTGGCACCAGAACTGTTAACCTTGTTTTAGTTAAGTATGTGTGGTGCTACACGCATTCAATGTTATACTTGCCATATCTTAAACGTATAAGGTCTTTTGTCAATTTACCTTCTATTTATCTGAAAATTCATTTACTTATATAATATATTTATTATCATTGATATATAATTATCATATCGATAAAGAATTATAAAAGGCATTCAACCTCTGCAGGATAATGACAATTCAAAACGGGTATTGTACTTAGGAAGGAGCGCCAACTGGACTCGAGCTGCAAGATTTCAGATGATAGAGTTGACGAGATGACCTTATGAAATGTCCAAAAGAAACAGAGGGCCGAGGATGGAGAGGGTTAAGGAAGCTTGGAGCAACATCGAAATTGTCAATGGTTTTTGTTGCTGTTGACCAGTGCTGAGCAAATATTGCAACTCAAAATAGAGCACAGCCCGAATAAGAAAATATATGGTAGGAAAAAAAACCCGTTGGTGCCACCAGAGGGTCAATTAAATTGCATGGAAAGGACAAGTCAGACCGATTACAAGCATCCGAAAACTTTAATTTTTCAGTAAAATTAACTCTTACACTTCTACCTTTACTACACATCCGTATACTGGCTGTTATAAAAATTACTAGCCAGAAAATTCAAACTAAGGTAGTGTTAATTTATATCTCTTGACGAGTCAGACAAAAAATATTCCCATTTTGAGCTTCAATATTGATTGTAAATGGAACAAGAGGTGTCTCACTGATCATACCATCCTCATCGCATCTTTGCATCCATTTAAATGTTAGGTGCAGTTTATTTCTTCCTTTGTCTCTTGCAAACAATGTCTAAAAACGCCACCCTGCTTGATTTGATAGTTGAGAGGTGTCGCAGGCTGGATCTTTAAAATAGTATTTTTTGTGTTCTCTCGTGTCCCCCTTTCTTTCCTCAGACAGGGGTAGCTTTCCATGTAAAAGAGTATTTTAGAATGGATGTAACGAACTTTAGAAAGCTTTTGGTCTAAAACTATTTACCTAAGATATGAACGTCGAAAAATCGGGTGAGTTCCCGATTTGTTAAGCAAGCTTTTAGGATATTATACAAGATAACAAAAATTGAGCAAAACAAAATTGAGGGTGTTCGATAACCAGAGCCATATTTGTATGGCGAAAAGCGCAAATTAGGAGAATTAATTAGTAGCTACCACTCGCCGTCGGTGAAATCAACATGTTGCACTCTGGAATTTAAAAAACAAATATTATAAGGAATTTACAGCCTCTTTCATACTTCCGTGTGATGGTAACAAAACTCTGCACTTCTCAACGGTCGCCGCACTGCTTTTACGTTTAGTTAACATCCTTGGTAAAAGGGGTTGTCATATTCTTTTATCATTTTCTTCTCGCTAAAACATTGAATTTGCAGCGAAAACAAACTGCTAAAGGGCTAATCAAAGTTACTACTAAATAGTAGGTCTCTTTCTTTTCTTCTCCTGCAGCTCTTCCCATTTTTATATGGGGTCACTGTTCCTAGAGTGTCTTCCATTTCTATCTTCTACTTGGTGTTTATTGTGGGTTTTTTCTACTAAATAGTATACCACCAAATATCAATATTATCGATAACCTCAGCGGAGGAATTTTTCACCAGCAAAGCAAAGCTGATCTCCATTTTTTGTTTTCCTATTCTTTTGTACTTGCCATAACAATTCTTGATTTGGGCACAGGATGTGGTAATAATTGTGGTTGCACATTAACAAAAGCAAATATTTCACTCATCACTTTCATGGTGACAAAAATTCATGGTCAAGTAATTCTCACCACTGACTTTACTTGGCTTGGCGAGCGGCAGAAATTCAGAAGCAAGCAAGATTTGTCAACTGAAAATCTCAGCCCGATAAAACAATTTCAAATATGTGTGTGACAGAGGGAGGGATTTGTACATATTTATTTATTAAAGTGCATATTAAAGCCTACCCGTTCTGTTTCTTAGCTGTGGACTGAATGTGTGTGGCCAGCCCTCTCAAACTGCTCGTTTTATGGTCACGGAATACAGTTTGGTTCGAGCTTGGCTAAAAACAAAAAATACTTAACGGTGTGTAATTTTCAAAATAGCTCGCACAGCTACTGGCAGTGATGCAAAAACCCCCTACATAATTTTAATTATTTGGCGGTTAATCAATATTTTTTCCCCGATCTAGTCGTTCGTTGTTCTTTTAATCGTTTCTTTGGTTTCCTCTTCCGACTGAGGATTCTTGTCATCTTTTCCCCCTTCTTTGTTACCCACTTCACACATAAACAGCTTGCCTTCCTCTTTTTTATTGATCCTCTTATTAACAAGTAACGTAAAGGGTTCTAAACATATACCACTACTTGCCACTATTTTACCTATTTGTTTCAATCCATTGGTATTTTCAAAAATTCTCTTCTCGTGTTGTAACCTTCAACATGGCATGCATCTCGTCAAAATGTTCTCTTCCAACACCATGTTTTCAGTTGCCTGTAACTAGGTTCTCGGCCTACTAACATAAAATACTATTACAGTGTATTAGTATCGTCATTGTCGCTTTCAGTATAGATCGATACTATCCAAACAACTTTTATCCCCAAGATTCTCTTAGGTAAGCGCATTGTAAATCTCAAACGTTTCACTACAGACTGGAATCAAGCAATAACCCAACCACTTAATTAAATCCTAACATTTCCTGTTTAATCTCTAGTACTTGGACGTAGCTTCCTCTGGTTTTAACATTAAATCTACTCTTGACACAATTTGTGGTACTATCTGTTTCCCAACGTCTTTGACTACTTGTCTGCTCACACTGTCCAACTCTTGGTTTCTTTGAAAGACAATGTTTTTAAGAGCATTTCCATTCATCTTCTAGTTCAACTTCCCGAGATACATGGTTACGGTTTGGGTGTGGAGGCCCTTCCTTGTAAACGTCGGCTCGAAATTCATTGGAAAAACCATCTCTCTATCTGACAGCACCTACATTGTATACCTTGGTTCATATTTAAAGGGTTGGGTTACAGTTGCCGCCGCACTTGACAATTAATTAAACACAAGAGTTCAGAACTCCATAGCAGAAAAGTTTCCTTAAAAGACAGGTGGTCAATAGACATTATTTTTTCACATAAGTGTTGTCCAGAGTTTAGTACAGAGCTCCTTGTTAGTCAATTTCATCAATCAGTAATTACTCTTGTTCTGGTTTACATGGGAATAATACACTAGAAGTAGCTGGATCCAGTGGTTGCATTTTTGTACCATAACATGAAATGAAGCCAAGCAAAATGAACTCGTTACATTTGCGATAAAAGAATATGAATGGGTAGTTCACAAGCATGAAGAACGATAACCGACATGAGTACATTCTAGTGTTATCATGTGTTGGATTTCTCATTATGATGTTTAAATATTCAGCTGGTATCAAGATCATACAATATTCCCATGAAAACAGCTTGTTACCACCTTGTGGATATCCAAATATAGATTGTATTCACCCAAAATAATACTATTGACTGAGATTATGAGATAACATATTGCCGTGGAAATAAACAATCTGCTGCCACAATTCTTTTCAAAAAATCCAAGTCATAAAAATGGTTTCACAGAGGAAATAAATGTAATTTTTGGCCGGTATATATAGACGAAAAGGTAAAGAATCTGAGAAATCACTACAAATTGGGATAATATTAACATTAACATTACGTATAATAGACATTTTCAAACACATGGAGAACCACGGGAAAACAAAGATCAAATTTAACTGGGGAACCGCAGTTTTGGGGTTGCCACATTCCTTTTTTTGCCAAATGGTCAATCTCAGTTTCTGCACAAAGATCTTTATTGGCAAAGAGTAACTCAATTAGTTTCAGTGTAACAACGCTCATACTGAACACTAACTGCAACTGTTCACAGTGCTGTTTCATTACTTCGGTTATCGGTATTTATGCTCCAACCCCCTATTAAGTGACACCACCTGTAAATGTTAAGAGTTATTTCGACTTCCGCGCGTCATCAACTGTTTGAATTTCTCCTCTGTTTACAGTATCAGTGGCCGCATTACAGCTGAAACCAAGGAGATCTGGATTCACCTTGTGCATTTTCTTCTTCTTTCTGCGCTTACCAGCACCATCTACTTCGGAATCGAATCCAAAAACATTGGTTTCATTTGGGCTTGTTATTGGTATCTGAGCCTGCAAAAATATACAGTAAAAATGACGTCAAAACACAGCAACCCAAAATTACGGGATTACGCCCTGCAACATCTCGTTCCAAAAACGCTTCAGGCAAGCAAAGCTGTATTGTATCTTTTAATATGTTGAAAATTAATGGATCACCTATCTATGGATGAACTACTTCGTCATCTATTCGAGTTCTGGGTTCGGGTATATATACCTATTCTTTTTCCTAATAAGGGGGTCTTATGACCATTAATGTCACACACTCCTGGGATTGTATGCCAGAATCAAATCTGTACAACAGCAGCCGAGGTAACCGTGCCAACATTTTCGATTTTACTTTGTTGGAAAAAAAAAGGTGCAGAAGCCAATTGCATGATTAGCATCGGAAAGTAGCTTATATATATATATATATAACAAGGGACGAAGAAAGGTCACAGGTCTCCACTACCTTAACGACGGGGACCAGCATGAGGGAGAATGAGGAGTAGAGGTAGAGGTAAAGGTAAATGTTGAGGAGAAAGAAAAGGAAAAGGATGAAGAGGAAATGGAAGAGGGTGAAGAATAAAACGGTAACACGAGAAGCCATTGTAACGACTAAAAAGTTTACCGAAAAAACGCATATTTCCTTATAAAAAAGTGCCCAGAACGGTGTACCTTTCTTAAAAGAAGTGTGAGACAAATAGGTAAATCATAAACATTTTAACAGGCTGTCAAAGACAATGAAATAAATTCTTCGTCCTCTAAAGTAAAAGTCCTTCATTAGTCAATTTTGCACAGTTTCATATATTAGAAAACTACAATGAATATAAAGAATACCCCAGTTGTCTGGAAGGTAAAAAATCAACCACGTTAAGACTGCTTACAAACAGATGAAAACCAGCAGAAAGACCATGGTACCTTTTGACTGGATTTAGGAGGGAGGGCCTTCCTTTGCTCATAAGGGGCAAATAGGACCAGAACCTGACCACTTCTTGCAATTCAAACTTTGCGTATTTCTACTGAGAGGTAGGATAATCGAGAAAGTTAAGGCATCTGCTTTTAAGGTAAGCTTTGAATGGAAAAGCCTGTTTCGAGGCAATCGCAGCAAACCAGTCTAAACTATTTTACGGAGAGAAAATGTTCAATGCTGAAAGGAAACTGGGACACTTAAAACGCTGACTTTGGACTATTTACGTACGTACTTTTAAAGCAATCGTTAACGATTCTCAAAGGTATTTTCTGTTACGATAATTAATGGCATACAATAAAAATAGTATATCCCATTTCTGCAGTTTTTCATAATTACTAAGTCCACATATTAATCCCCTTATTTCCATTTAACCATATCTTTATCAAATGGCAAGGTTACATCTCTAGATTTTTACAGAAAAATATGTGTTAAGGTAGTAGGATTCGCATCAATATTTAGAATATTTTCTAAGAAACTGAGATGTAATAAATTCGTTTCGGTAGCATTAACAGCCAAGTTCGACATACTTAATTTCAAGGCTGAAACTCAAGGGTCCTTGCAGTATCATGACAGTAATTCCACTAAAAGCAAAGTGCATAATTTTACAGCCATGATAAGTTGCTCATAGTATACAAGCACCTTACAACATACATTTTAAATTAAAAATTAATGCATTAATGGTGCATAAAAACAATTAACTTTGGTGCACTGGCAATTGCTAGAGGCTAAATATATATGAATTTTAACCTTTTAACATGGTCTGAAATATACACACAAAATATATATCTACAACTACCCATTAACGAAAAAGAATTAAAATGCAAATGCTTAAAGACTAAAGAACATCTCCTCATCGGTTCTTTTGGGGTTTGAAAGATCAAAGATCAAATGCCCACCGGAAAAAAGTGTTTTAGCTGTAACACATATAAACATATCTGGTACCGCGACAGCCTTGCTGCTGATGTTTTTTTTTCTCAAGACAATTTTAACCAAAAGAATGGCCCCCGGAAAACCATGAATGGTTAGGAGTTAATGAGTTAATAAGGCAGTTCCAGGTTCAATTGATATGCCTCAGGATAGGCATCGCATTGCCATTTTAACGGGGGTGGGGGGTTAGATTGAGGGATTTCTGGCGACTTTCTGCTCATCAAATCACCTGACTGGCAATCTTACTCGTGCCCATGACCTTGTGCAAGCTTGCTGATTTTCCCACGATTTTCCGAACTCGGACGTTTTTAGATTTCATTTTGACTTTTCCTCCTGAACATTGGAGGTTTTGAGCTTCACTTTCTTTTAAATCTTGCTGAAAAGCCCGATCATTGTCCGTCTTTAGAATTTGGTTAGACTGGCTAGGGTGGATATCGTCAATTTCATTGAGATGTTTATTTGGATTCATTTCTATCTAACCAAGTTACAACAGCTCACATTTCTTCCACGGTTCAATGTTCACTATCTATCTGCCATCACTCATCGCGTTGTTATCTTCTCTAGATCACTTTTAATATAATAGAACTAGTGAGGATCTGGCTTCTTTCTGACAGACTGGAAATTATTGTAAAAGGGTGATTGATAATGCAAAATGTCGCTCTCCTCAGAGTTCGTGAATATATTTTTTCCCCAAGACTTGGAAGTTGAAATTTCTGAAAGATTCATAATACTGTTCTTAAGTCTGTTAAGTCGGTGGTTTCTACAGTTTGTAATAGCGTTTGATTTTCTTCGTCTCTAAGAAAAAGTCTGATTTTTTTTGCCAGATTCTATTCAGTCAATCTTCTCTAAATGACACTGGTGTTTCTTTACAATATTCCCCTTTACAAACTGGTTAGGTTTTGGGCTGAACTAATAATTGTAAATCAAGGTTGATTGCAAATAGTACTCCTGGGCTTTATAAATCCAAAATTTCTGTCCAAATTTGTTCCCAGTAGTTGTTTTTAACGAGTGTGCTTCGGAGATATCTTCTTTGCTGTTCCATCTTTTTATCCAATCTGTCCAGCCAAACCTAGCTTTTCATCAACTTAGCAAATTTGTAATGTTGTTACTATTTCTAAAAATGCATCTGATCCATCTGATCCTGGCTAATACTGACATATGTGTCTTCTTCAAGGAACGTCTTACCAGTAACGTACTGGTAGAATTCTCGCAAAATCTAGGTCCTTTAGTTTGAGGATCACTCAACAGGAACAAGTGAAACTTGCGGAAGACTTGAGTCTGATCTTCGGGGTGTCAGACAGGGGAAGGACGCAGATGGTTTCTTCTGATGGGGCAGAAACACAACAGGTATTTTTCGAATTCTGAATTCTAATTTCTCAACAGTACTTATGACCGACCATTCCGATGTTAACGCTGGAAAGATTGCTACTCTTCCTTTGGAATACTTGTCTCTGGGGATTCCAAGCCTGCCATTTCCTACATATTCTTTTTGATATTCTTACATATAATCTATCAGCACGCTTGCTTTTAGGAAGGACAGTTCTTTGTATACCACTAGGAAGTGTCTTATGCCGGGGGCCATTTGTATCTTTAAAAATCTACTACCCGTCCGTTTATATAGTACTGTTGTCACATCTGATGAGGTACTCTCTCATTTTATGTTGATGTTCTTGATCGAGTCCAGACACATGCCTTAAATTGCCAGGCACAAATATTGCTACCACATTTCAACCGACATGTGTACAGACTTGATCATTTCTACAGGTACTATACTAATGGGAAGTGTTTTACCAGCTTCCCTCACTGGTATCAGCTCAATTTGTTGCATTTCGTGTGGCTCTTTCCATTAGCATCTCTATCCTTATGCAATTTCTTTCCTCAGGCAGCGTGATTGTTAAACTCCGCTTCTGAGTGCTTTCATCACAAGACTTGAATATTCCTATGTCTTTGGTCAACTCTTTTTCTCTAACTTTATTTTTTCTCTATCTATTATCTCTCTTTTCTTCCCAAGGTCATTTACTTTGAGGCTTTATGCCTTGTATGGTTAACAACAACAGTATACGAAGAAAAGGTCAATATCGACAAATTGAGGTAACAAACTTATGTTATTCCGGTTGAATTTTAAAGCACAGGAGAAAACAAAAGCAAAAAACAGTATAACTCGAGAGTAAATTAACCTGAGTACTTCACACAGCTCGATTTGGTAAAATTTCCTACTCAATCAGGCAAACAATGGGTGGATCGAGAAACAGCGAACCACTTTTTGTGAGAGAACTTTTTATAAAGAGAAGGCAATGACTGGCCGATATGAAAAGCATCTACTTCTAAACAGAAAAGAAATCTGCCATTATCAATTATTCGAAACTATTTTACAGAGGAAAACCGCGAGACTTGGCTATGCATTAAGTTGAAGCAATCAAATGAGATGGGCATTCGTGTCCTCTAAGCTATGGCAAAGGTCGGGGGGTCGCAGCGATTCTTACCCTCTGCACATCCTGGATGCAGGATAAAATGACGATGACGATAACCATTATGGAGATTAATAAAAATTGTACCCTTACTCAATCTTCAACAAAATGGTGCGCTATTGCAGAATAACAATAAACAGTCTGGTATAAAGTTTTTTATCATCGATTTGCCTTGAAAAGATAAATAGGCGAGTTTTCTTTGCCAACACAAGCACACTGCCCTTTAAGTTTATCGACAAATTCTGAGAAAGAAGTGGCTAAGTACCTGGGGAAAAAATAGCACCTAGATTCGAAATAAACAGTTTAATTTTTGGCCGATTAAAAAAAATTCTGCAGTAACAGAGCAGTATTCATAGAATAGTTAACAGAAACAATGACCAGCATGAATCATCCCTTGGTGCAGAACCACCTGCAAGTACACAGTCAGCGCTACTTGAGTCTTGTAGCAAAACAAATTTGGATGTGGTCTGTGAATGTCCGCAACTAACCTTAGAAACTGGCCACCCATTGTCGATTCTTCATCTATTCCCATAACTTACACCACCCATGCCCCGTTTAATTCTCTTTTGTTATTCTGGGTGAATAATTCTGACGCGTGTCAGGAAAAAAATTTCAATCAAAATAAAGGTGATCTTAATACGGTGATTTTCAAATTTCATATCATAGATCATTTACTTGATTACTTAATGTTCAAAAACATTTTCCACAACAAATGATATCCAATCAATTAATTGTATAACTTACACTCAAAATAGATACACAAAAAACAAGTAACTTTAAAAGATGACATCAAAAAAGGGGGGCATGGTTTGTGTCTTGGAAATAAAGGTAAGCTTTTTCACTGTACCACACCTAATATACACTGTTCTAGTCCTCCTACCTCTATGCGAACATAAAAAGTTCTGGTAGTCTATTTCCAGTGACGGGGAGCGGGGGCTTTTAAATCCCGAGTAAAAACAAAAAATACACTAATGGTAAAGTAGATCTAATACCTGAAGTTGTGCTTTTTAGGGACCATAGTAAAAAGGTAATCTTGAAACTGAACTAAACTTTACCGTTTTCTTAGCTTCGTTCTGCCTTTTTTGGAAGTCTGTAAAGTGTTTAGTAAACGCTCTAGAGTCAGGGTTATCACCAAGGTATTTTTGAATGTAATCACGTAACTAAAATGAAAAATAAAACATAAAAATGCTTTTGTTTGCAATGAACACCACTGTGATCGATCCTAAAACAGTGATATTCTAAGAAATATGAAATGGGTTTCTTTTACTGCTACAACAATATAAACAATATAGAAGTTCTATTTTCGAACTTACAATATCCAAGTGATACAATACGGTATCTTACAGTTCAGTAACAAATACCTGATTATTTCACAAGATGGATGTCCCTTAAGATGTCTTAGCATAAGGAAAAGCAATATCGGCGAAACGGTCACTTCATGGCTGCCAAAGACGGTAGCCCTGCAGAAAATCAAACCTTTTCCCGTCCGTAAGCTTTGTAAAACCCAGTAATCGGAAAGGAATAGAGAATATATAAGTCTGCCAGTAAATTCGACAAAAAGTTCTTATATTCAGAAAAAACCGGTGGGAATATCAAAAACAGAAAAAATCATGTGGTCCCAAAATTTCATAATGGTTGAATAAACAGCATAACTGGCCACTTTTGAATTGTTTCAACGCCGCTTTTCAGCAGTAGTTATATTAAGGAATTAAGTAATCCTATTTACAGAAGGTACGCAAACAATCCATTATGGTGGTCAGGAAATCAAAAAAGGACTTGTTGCAATTGTAATTTACCGTCAGGAACCGGATAGAGAATGCATTGTAGAAAGATGCGTCACTAGCTCCAAAAATCTTTTCTTTTAATTTATACCATCATTACCTATCTTTTCTTTTAATTTATACCATCATTACATATCTTTTCTTTTAATTTATACCATCATTACCTATCTTTTCTTTTAATTTATACCATCATTACCTATCTTTTCTTTTAATTTATACCATCATTACCTATCTTTTCTTTTAATTTATACCATCATTACATATCTTTTCTTTTAATTTATACCATCATTACATATCTTTTCTTTTAATTTATACCATCATTACCTATCTTTTCTTTTAATTTATACCATCATTACCCATCTTTTCTTTCATTCCAATGCTACTGTCTAAAGGACCGAAAGTGTTGCATCACAATTTGATCTCCAGCTGTTTTATACAACAGNTTTAATTTATACCATCATTACATATCTTTTCTTTTAATTTATACCATTATTACCTATCTTTTCTTTTAATTTATACCATCATTACCTATCTTTTCTTTTAATTTATACCATCATTACATATCTTTTCTTTTAATTTATACCATCATTACCTATCTTTTCTTTTAATTTATACCATCATTACCTATCTTTTCTTTTAATTTATACCATCATTACATATCTTTTCTTTTAATTTATACCATCATTACCTATCTTTTCTTTTAATTTATACCATCATTACCCATCTTTTCTTTCATTCCAATGCTACTGTCTAAAGGACCGAAAGTGTTGCATCACAATTTGATCTCCAGCTGTTTTATACAACAGTATGTAATGGGTGTCCCCCCCCCCAAAGAAACCTGTTCTTAAAAAGTATTTCCCCAGCGATATATTCAAAGGAAATTTTCACCAGGATAACCTTGGGGTAACTTCAACAAGTCTGGAAATTATCTATGAAATTTGTTGTGAATTATGCCAGCTATTTCAGTTTATGCTCAACATGGCTTCCATACTACTCCGCCAGAAAACGAAGCCGTTTTATCTAAGCATAAATGATTTTACGTATTTTTTCCATTGATATATCCACCAATGATAAACACGCGCGGGCGGGCTATTTTTGAACCTGGCACACATTGACAGATGTCAACATCTGGCAACTCTCGTATACCTGATGAAGGTAACACTACGCACCCCTGGTAATGGATTCTTGGATTCTGCTTTGAATTTGCCATAGACGAATAGCTGAGTTAAGGCAAAAGACTCCAATGATATAGTATATTAATCCATATATTCTATCAACTCAACAGGAGCAGTGCGTCGCGTTACAAACCAATCGTTACTATAAAACCCTATTTTTTCTCTGGAAATAAAACCTTTGTAAAAGATGCGTATTACACCCGTAAGTGCGGGGGAATAGGTAAAATTATCTAAGAATGAAAGGAAAAAATAGTATTATCTAGGCGCCAACTTGCTATTTTCACCCTAAAACGACTACTGCCCAAAATCAAACAACACTTAGTCATCAAAGCAAATAAAATATTGCCGCTCTTTTTTCATTCCTGAAATTCATCAAAATAATTGTGCGCCCAACCAAAATTTAAAAAAAATCATCGAGTCATTACAAGGCTTGAAGACCATTGCTGGTTAATAAGCTAAGGTTATTTCCCTCTTTATAATTATGATTAGTTGCCTTAAGTCTTCTTCCAACTGTCCGAGAAAACAAGTACAAACTCGAAACCCTTTAATTTATAACAAGCAAACAAATTCGGCGCTGTACCTCAACGACCGTGGATAAAATTCTGGAATACCAGGTACCGGGAACCTTTCGCACGGCAAGCTCACGACCTATGGCTCGGATGGTACTTAGGGAGTACTGTACAACTAGAACAATAATGTTCAAATTCACCCAAACAAAAACGTACGTAGTCAAGACGAAGTTGAACTAGATTAATTAGAAACACATTAAAAAGATTTTCAAAGTATAAAAGAATTTAAAATGTTTCCCACGTCATTTTATAATTTTTTCAAGCTAACCAACCCGATTTCAAATCACGCTCATTTCTGCTCTTTACCAAGAATCATGTACATGACCAATTGGACAAAAGAACTATTAAGGGCATCCCTGTGAAAATGAAAATATTACAACTAAACGCGCAGGCATCACTTCTACAAAAACATTCTAATAAAAAATATCTAATGTCTTACCTCGTATGGTGAATCAATACTTTGAAGAAAGTTCACAAAAGTTGGCACTGAAACAAAAGAAACAAAGGTTATCGAATTTAATATAATATCCCATATCTAGGTCCAGCCTTGATGATACGTCAACGAGTAAAAACGATAACCTAGCTGTTTTTTTAATTTCTCCTAAATCAAAATCGTGTAGCTATAAAGTTATGTTTTTTTATCAACTCCCATTTGAATTGATCTAATGTTGCATTAATTCGGAAATTTCGCACTGTAATTTGCGGCATCTGGGTCATTAAGATAATCAAAACTAGCAAATCAATATTCTCACAGACTGCTGACTGTTCATTGTTGCAGTAAGAATGATATACTGGCCAACGATAACACTACTTTGGTACCCTGAAAATTATTTTACAGCTGGAGAGAGAATGCCTCTCAGACACAATTTATTACTGAAGGTCTCCTCGAATTCTTAGCCCACGTTCATCGAGGATTAAAATAAATGAAATGAAAGAGGAACTGAATCAGTACCTCAAAAAATTACAGTAAGAATGAAGATATAAATTTAAAGGCATCAAATAAAAAAGGCCATACCAGCTACGGCCGGATCTCCTTATGTTTCGGGTTTGTAAGAATTAATAAACCAGTATAGTATGACTTGCGCTTCAACCAAATAAAATAATTCATTTTGGTCTAAAGCTTTACAAAGAACAACTTTGTGTTAATAGAGTTCCCCAAACAACACAGTGCAAGAGCATACACTACGATTACCTATGATTTAAGTAAAGCACACAAGCTCTACTCTTCAGCCGTGAAAGCAGGGCAAATTCTGAACAAAAAACAGTTCATAGCAATTGGCAACGTCAGGCCTGCCTTCCATTTAGGAGCGTTGGAGGCAATTCATACTAAACTATCATCACCTCTTGTATGGTGTTTAATTGTTTCAGAAGCTTTCGCTACCCTCCCTTTGTTTGCCGTAGTCACATAAAGGTCCCTTGACTTTGACGTTGCGTTCTTATTCTGGTGTCTTGACCTTGTCGAGTGGCAGCGAAAATTCTTTCGACCAAAAACACACGTGATTTTAATTGATATATTCAAGTTTTGTACCAAAAATCGTTTACGTAAATGTAAATCTACAAAGAGGCCGTCTTTCACCCAAGTACTAAGTGTAAAGTTGGCCTCCCAACACATCAAACTACCTGAATAAGAATAAGGTAAAATGCCTTTAGAGCAACGACTGATTTCCTGAAAACGATAATGGTAAAAAAAAACTCCATACAGGATGGTAATTTGCTAGGACGCTGTCATTTTTACTGTGCCTTTAACCCCTTCTAAGAAGATTACGACTTAGCGGTTCTTCGGACAAATATCCGTATTTTGAAATTTCTGTAGTTTTCAAAGTAATGGATCAACGACTTACAAGGCATGCTTTCACGTTTTTACGTAACGAGTAAATAAACAGTATTAAAAAAATTATAAAAACAATGCAGAATATGAGAACTATTTCGAGGGAAATTGGAACGAATTTTTCATGACTTCACATATTTGAATGGTCATTTAAGTCTCTTAACAAACGCGGCAAATAAAAAAAATAAGAAAAAAACACCTGGTATCTGCTAAGTTTAAATTTCACTTACCGTCCACGTTTTTGGCTAGGCTTGGTAATTTGGACTGAACCCACTGGCTGAATTCTTCGGAGGGGCTGCTTGGCTGAAACAATCTGTGTACAACTTCCTGCAATGCACCAAAACGAAGCAAATATCCTTTAAATACTTCAAATAATTCACTTTTTGCTATTAAGTAACAAAAGGGCTTATCTGCTTAGTGTCACAAATATACAAAGTGGTATTCCAAATTTAGCAAAAATTTTACGGGACTCCTTTTCATATCAGTAACTTATTTCAGCAATAGCATTCCCTATCACGTTAAGGCTTACCTACGCCACGTACGGCCCTCTTACTGTACTTGACCCTTCTCACGGTTTAGCGTTTGGCTCTATGCCTTTGGACTTAATTTACTCTCCTTTTGGTTGTTCGGTAAATTTCTAAATATAGAACATAAAACACTTTCGACTTGGTTTTACGTTTGCCCTTGACAGAAGCCGCACATGTGAGAAATAACAAAATTTAAAAAAAAGCCTTACCAAACTAAGCAGCCATTAAAGTACATTTAGACATCAGATGGGGGTTAGTATGCGCTACTTCCATACACTAGCACATCTTACTTAGAATAAAATGATAAAATTCTGAAAAGAAAACAAAAATCGGCGTCTCAATACTTACAAATATGGCACAATATTGGTGCTATGGGCAGTAGTACATTAAGTCAGAAATGGTAAAATCAGGGGTGGTTAAATCCGGGATGGTAAGTCACGTATTGTCGCAAATCGTTTGTCTTAAAATCATGTATAGTACAGCAGTGGCAGTACATCATTATCCAAAAAGGTATCTAAATACAAAACTCTTGATATGATCAACATATCATTCAAAGTCGCGCAAAAAACCTCCAGAGCAACCTGCGACAATTGCTCCTCATAAATGCGGCTTGAAGTCTTTTCTTTGTGCTTATGTTTATCCTATCCCCAAAAACCACCATATCCATACACATGCTACAGTCGTCCATTTTCTCTACCATTTCTTTCAGAACATCGTAACATGAAAGCCCTCTTCTCTGCCATTTATGGTCCCAACATTATACCCTGAAGGGGGAATATCTTCCAATACAACAAATTAGCGGGTTGCCATTTTTTGACCTGCTCTACCTACTCCACCTCTTAATTCGTCCTGCTGTCCCCAATATACATAGCATTTGTCTTCAACATCAATTGTAAACCTGTCAATTCCTACTGTCTGCTTCATATCGTCCACGGTATGCAGTCAGATCAATGAAGCAGGGGCAAAAAATAAATGGTGGTCTCTGTTAAGATTTTTCTCCCATTTCAGAAGCAATTGAAAATCAACTGACTTAATGGTAATTATATTATTGGCGTAGTTAAGCTCGGTGTAGGCAGCCACATTTTTGCCGCCTCAAGTTGCGGAAGAGTCGTGTTTGCTCGAGTTGTGGTGTTGGGAACCACTGACTTGTATTTCGGATTAATAAAAACTCTTCCAGTCATGGGCGTAATAACAAGAAGAGAAGGCTCTTGAAAAGGACTCGACTCTTTAAAAACGACAAGCAAAATGGCATTAGCAAGTTACCTCATCTTTGCTTTTCCGGTTTACCTGTCTGTTCGTATTGGCAAGGCTTGGGAATGCGCTCTCGCTAAATTGGTGTTAAATAAATAAATAAATAAATAAATAAATATAAATAACTAAAAAATATTAAAAAACGAAAACACCCCCAATAAAACAGCACATTTTTGCAAATTTACTTATTGAAAAATCAATAATTTAACTAATTTGGCATAACGACTATCCCAAATACCTAGGACTACCACCATCACCAGTATCAGAGACACCAGATACATTTGCTGTGGTCATTTACTCAATTTAGAAAATATATACTGTTTAAGCTTGGCATCTCAGTAGAAATATCTTTTTACTTCTTTGTGTTGACCGCATGGCTAAAACAGCAAAATTCAATAAATTTTAAGCACGAATATAATGTACGAGTTTCTTAACTAGAGTATACGTAATATTTGCACTGTGCAGATAACATATGCGCTCTATAGCTCACGAATTTGCAATATGGGTTACCCAGGCCCAGCACAGCTTACGGCTCTTGGACATACTTTTGTTATCTTACCGGTTAATAAAAGCCAGGGAGTATATATATGAGTTAACTTACCCAAAACCGTTGTTCTTTGAAGCTGACCTTCGATACCCTGCCGATCCATTCATATGAGAAGGTACGTTCATCACATCATCCCAAAACATCCCTGATGTACTCGAAGGATTGGGGCTCTCGCTATGAGACATTGTGTTATTCCAGACACCAGAACTGTAACTATAGTTCTACAAAAGAAACGAGATGCACTATAAAAAAAGAACTCCGCAGTAACTGACTGCATGCAGCCCTTTCAATGATTGTAATTCGATTAATAAAAAATATATTTAGTCTCCCTACTTTAAAACTTAGGTCAAATACATAAACCCTCCTCTCTCGCTTTTATGACAATCATTTCTGCACGCATCGATGCGAAAAAATATCAGTCGTCTCTCAGTAATTCATCACAATGTCACTATCGCACACTATAATCTGTGTGCTAGAAAAGATGGAAAGGACATTGGTTTAAAGGGAATATAACTATTCTGATTCTGAAGTTAACACCGCTCGCCTAGCACGGACGGTCTAACTCCACCTTAAATCTGTAAAACAGAATTGTCTCACTGTCTGTCTCATTGTCTCTCTCTCTCTCTCTCTCTCTCTCTCTCTCTCTCTCTCTCTCTCTCTCTCTCTCTCTCTCTCTCTCTCTTTCCCTATCCAAATCACTCTCCTTTTCTATTTACTTTAATCTCCCATATCTTTTCTTTTTTAGTTTTTGTCTTTCTTCTTCTTTTTTTTTCTATTT
>RDPX01000362.1:342247-354349 GCA_003991215.1 Morbakka virulenta | reverse complement strand
CCTTCTCCCTACTTCCATGCCTCTCCCTCTCTCACCCTTCTCCCCTACCTATCTCTACCTTTCTCTCTCTCTCTCTCTCTCTCTATCTCTATCTATCTATCTATCTCTCTCTCTATCTATCTCTCTCTCTATCTATCTCTCTCTATCTCTCTATCTATCTATCTATCTATCTATCTATCTATCTATCTATCTATCTATCTATCTATCTATCTATATCTATCTATCTATATATACATGATGTACTTATTTAAACACGTGTTATCTTGTAATTATAACAAAAAGTGCTCAATACATGTCTGTATAAACAACAATCATGTAAAGTGGCCTAGGTATTTGAAGTTAAAACAGTGCGATAATCAGTACACAAGCACAATAAAAACAACTACAGTTTCGTTGCCTCTTTGCGTCTTCAAGTCACTGCATTCCTAAGCCAACTGACAATATTTTCAAATTATTGTTGGTAGCCCGATAAATGAATTGCAAGAAACTTGAAGTCGCAATGAAACCGTAGTTGTTTTTCTTGTGGTTGTGTACTGTATATATAATTTAACATTTACAATATATGAAATAAAATAAAATATATAAAAAAAAACAAACTACAGTTTCGTTGCGAGTTTCTTGCATTGCATTCATCAGATAACTGACAAGACTTCTTCTTTTATAGACGTATAACATAATTTTCATCGGTGTGAAAAATGACAAAACGGGTGAAAGCAGTAAAAGATCACAGTTATGATAACAAACGAAACTAAATAACAATTAAGTATCTAAAAACTCATCTTATTGCCTTAGTGCAGTTTGTTCTTATGCTGACACTGATTCACAAGTTTCACACCTGTTTATCTAATCGGTTTTTCAAGGTTAGCGAGTACAACTTTTTGTGCCAGCCAAAGAGCAAGTGTTTAAGGGCCGGTTTTGTAAGGCGATTCATGGTCTGTTATCCTCCATATTAGGTTAAATTCTCGCTATTTATCTCTCAAATGTTAGATTGATTTTGATAGTTCAGTGTGGTTTCTTTTGATCAAATATTTTGTGATATATATGGTCTTCGAAACGCTTTTTGAAGAGTTTTAGAACGATCCTTCTAATTTCTGTCTTTACACTCTGGGTGGTGGACTACACCAAACAACTTTTTAAAAATCGTTTTTAGCTTTGTGTCGGACGTTTAATAAACTTTATGTTTGGTTTAAACCAACTAGCAATAAACTTTTCCCATCGGTGTTTGACATTGTTGAAAAAATCTTCGTTCTAAACTATTTCACAAAGGCACTTGTTGACTATTTGGGTTATGGTTCGTAAAGCCATTATTGGACGATTGGGATTTGTGTTTAAATAGGTGTTTTATAGGTCACAGGTTGGTTTTCTGTTGTTTTTGCCTCGATGTTAAATGGCAAACCCGCAAATTAGATTTCTAAAAGATTGGTGTTAATGGAGATTTATAGTCCTTCGTTTTCAAAGTTTTGGCTCATTGAGATTCATGACTATAGCAAGACCACTATCCATGAATAGTCAGTCTAGCGTGGTACTCATTCATCATTGCAGTGAGCTTTTTCAGTCAATATAACCGCCAGCAATTTGCATATATTCGCACCGTCCAACTATCCTATGGTAATATTGAGTAATAAATGCACCTTTTTCATCCAAGGTGATGTGCTGTCAAATAAAAGTAACTCTCTACTCATTTTTATGGTTTCAATAATATCGTTATTAACTTGTGCGATATTATTTGCAAGTTCGGTTGATCAATTGAGTAGGTATTCATATATCGAAGGGTAAACGTCTTCAATATCAAAGTCACATCGAGCTTTTGACTTGTTTGGCAGATTTTTAAACCCGTTGATTACAGTTGAGGCACCCCTTCATTGGTTCACGTCAGTAACATACAACACTTGTTTTACAATATCTTCTATCTTCTGTTTAGGATCCTCCTGTCTGTTTTCTACGGATTTTTCAGCCCCCGTTTAACTGTGATGTATACTTTTCATTCCGTGTAATGGTTTACTTTGTTTTCGTCTGATTTTCTTTGCAAAAGCCATATATTCATATTAATAATAAAGTAAAAGATCAGTATGTATCAATCTGTACAATGCTTTTATCGAATGCTGCATAAAACTTCTCAGTAGACGGCCAGTTATAGTACCACACTATGCATGTCGTTAACACCCTACTTCCAAAAAAAACACACTGGGTAAGAAAATCAATATTCAAACCTGTGTGTAGAAGGCATGTTTCTTGGATATGTCACCGGATTAAAAGCATATCAGGTAGACTATAAAAGACAATAACAGACAGGGGTGTAAAACGCAGCCTTTTTTCATGCCATACCATGATTTGTTCCAATTTTATTCGTTGAGCAACTTCTTTTTCATTGTCAACTGTCGGTATATTTTTTTCATGTTGCTGTTGTTGTACTTGAATGTTTGACGCCTCCACCATAGGGGAGAGATTGTCGGTCGCAAGGCTTTCATCTGCTACAGGCAACGAGTCTTGCGGACTTAGATCTTCATTCTGCAAAAGTAAACAACTTTCATTATCTATCAAAATTATATTTTAAAAATGGCAAATTATACGTAATTTTAACTATATTTTGGTTTTCGCAAAAGATGAAGGCGTCGCTATTGACATCTCTATCCGTAGCTGCGAAATATTACATTCATATCTAACAAATCTAACCGATTTTTTACTTTACATTTTCTGTTTACAAAGTGAGTGAAACAATCACACAAACGTTCTAGTCTAATTGGTAATGTGGTTACGCCTAAGAGACGATAAATTGGAAAAGAAGAACCTTACTATATATTTCTTACGCCAATATCCTTAAACTGTAGTATGTGACCACGTGAATGTCATTTCGCAAAAAATATGAGGGTCAAGATTTACCCATGCTAGTTTTGCGTTTGTGGAAAAAGGATGAGAAAAAATAAGTTCAAAGGAATAAGCCCCAATCTGGCCGAAGTCAACAGTTAAGAAAATGAATCTTAACTCACAATATTCAGATTATATTTTCTTGAATTTGAACACAAGAAATAACACATCATAAAATCACGAAAGGATAGTAACACGTAAATGAATCACGTAAATATGTGGATTCCTCATTCCTGGTTGCATTAATTCTGTTAAATACACTTTATCGAAATGAATAAACGGTCATGAATAGCGTATGTTTTATCTTGCACACTTTGGATTTCAATTTGAACTTAAAGAGAACAAAATATGTTTAGAGTTTTAAACTTCTAAAATATGGCCGTGTCTGCTGCTTACAAAAATTTGCTTTTTCTTATGTCCATTTGTAAAAGGCACTACTATTTTACCGAGTGGTAAAATCATAGCTTACCATGAGAGGGGTACTTGGTTCGCGCCTCAATCACACCCTAATACTACTGCGCCCAATTCATTGTTCTGTTATGTTGCAAAGTACTTAGTCTCCGGAGACAAAACTGACAAAGGGTTGATAACATTAAATAAAAAGATGAAAAAACTACAAGGATAGAATTAAATAAAATTAATCCTTTTAATGCGGGGCCTTCCAGCCTTGCCTGGGGTGAAAAAATGGAGAGAAAAAAGCCTAATGTAGAGCACATTGATCCTTTTGCAGTGCCTGTCTAATAACTGCCGAATTAAAATAAAGAAATATCAGAATATAGAAGAAATGATACAACAATAATAAACTACAACACTAATTTTGATGTTATCTATTCTTATTGAATGACAGGGTTAATGTAAGCTCGTAGTTGAAGCGGATAAGACAACTTGCTTACACCTACATAAAGGCCATTAACTCAAGGAATGCGGAATCAACACAAAGCACACTCCATTCGTCTACTTTTTGTTGCTTTCTCTTCATGTTAAAGAATCTAGCCTGATTTCAAATTCCTGTGACGCTCCACAAAACAAGAGTTTGATAACAAGAACAAAAACCCCAATTATTTAGTTGATCAACTCTTTAATATCCAAACATAAGACATCAACCCATTTGGTAAAACTAAATGTTTATCTCTGACGAATACAAATAAATTCTTGAAGATAATAAATTATTTATATTCACTTTCGTCTAATCCATTCGACAACTGTACGTATGACGTCACATCCAAAGCATTAGTTGTGATCTTAATCAAATTAAAGTGTGAACGTTGAGAAGTTCTCTTGCTTTGGGAGCAGATGATTGCAGCAATACCTTCTAAAAAAGACCCTTAGTTCTTCTTGGTAAAAAAACTAAGTACGTATTTACGTTCCTTTCTTCCAACATATTCTTAATGGGTTACATGTTAGTAAATATTTGTACGAATTGACCCGGTCAGTTATTCGGTTGGTCAGTCTTTCCGTTGGTCAAAAACTTCATCAATCGCTTTATTGATTTACTTTACAAGTATGGCAACCTGTACNCACGTAAATGAATCACGTAAATATGTGGATTCCTCATTCCTGGTTGCATTAATTCTGTTAAATACACTTTATCGAAATGAATAAACGGTCATGAATAGCGTATGTTTTATCTTGCACACTTTGGATTTCAATTTGAACTTAAAGAGAACAAAATATGTTTAGAGTTTTAAACTTCTAAAATATGGCCGTGTCTGCTGCTTACAAAAATTTGCTTTTTCTTATGTCCATTTGTAAAAGGCACTACTATTTTACCGAGTGGTAAAATCATAGCTTACCATGAGAGGGGTACTTGGTTCGCGCCTCAATCACACCCTAATACTACTGCGCCCAATTCATTGTTCTGTTATGTTGCAAAGTACTTAGTCTCCGGAGACAAAACTGACAAAGGGTTGATAACATTAAATAAAAAGATGAAAAAACTACAAGGATAGAATTAAATAAAATTAATCCTTTTAATGCGGGGCCTTCCAGCCTTGCCTGGGGTGAAAAAATGGAGAGAAAAAAGCCTAATGTAGAGCACATTGATCCTTTTGCAGTGCCTGTCTAATAACTGCCGAATTAAAATAAAGAAATATCAGAATATAGAAGAAATGATACAACAATAATAAACTACAACACTAATTTTGATGTTATCTATTCTTATTGAATGACAGGGTTAATGTAAGCTCGTAGTTGAAGCGGATAAGACAACTTGCTTACACCTACATAAAGGCCATTAACTCAAGGAATGCGGAATCAACACAAAGCACACTCCATTCGTCTACTTTTTGTTGCTTTCTCTTCATGTTAAAGAATCTAGCCTGATTTCAAATTCCTGTGACGCTCCACAAAACAAGAGTTTGATAACAAGAACAAAAACCCCAATTATTTAGTTGATCAACTCTTTAATATCCAAACATAAGACATCAACCCATTTGGTAAAACTAAATGTTTATCTCTGACGAATACAAATAAATTCTTGAAGATAATAAATTATTTATATTCACTTTCGTCTAATCCATTCGACAACTGTACGTATGACGTCACATCCAAAGCATTAGTTGTGATCTTAATCAAATTAAAGTGTGAACGTTGAGAAGTTCTCTTGCTTTGGGAGCAGATGATTGCAGCAATACCTTCTAAAAAAGACCCTCAGTTCTTCTTGGTAAAAAAACTAAGTACGTATTTACGTTCCTTTCTTCCAACATATTCTTAATGGGTTACATGTTAGTAAATATTTGCCGTCGGTCAAAAACTCCATCAATCGCTTTATTGATTTACTTTACAAGTATGGCAACCTGTACGGTACGTATGACAATTTCAGTAAAGAAACTGGAAACAAAATAAATTATTCGTGCTCACTAGAGGTAAAAATGGAACTGTTTTCAGCACAAATTACGAGAGTGAAACAAAGATATTCGGCATACTAACTATAGTGTGTCTTATGAATGTGCGACCTTTCGCTAAAAAAGCTTCAAATTGAGGCCAACACTAAATCAAGAATAAAAGGTGTTTCTTCACTTATATGAATAAGAGGATAGGCTGGGTCCAACAAACATAAACTTTTTAAAATAATGACCAGCTCAATCGTGTTACCTATAATATTATAGTTATTACATATAATGTTGGACTGCCGTGGGCTGCTATTTGAATGGAAGACCCCCATAAAAGCGAGTTTTACCTTTGTACTTGCAGCGTTTCGAGGGGCAAAGTTAGCTGCTTCTCTTCGTTTTTACTTACATTAGGAACATTACTAATATATTACTACATATAATTCAGTATTATATGTTAATCCAGGATAAGGGCTTTTCATTTGCTCTTGCGTACATGGTTTTACAAATGAGCAGTTCTTGTCCTTCTTAACAAAGAATTGCACGTCCTTCGTTTAAAAAAGTAAAGTTCTGTGTTCAAAATATTTCACTTCATTTGCCTTAGCCATGTTTGTTTGTACCATTCAATAATTTAGAATCCTCTTTGGCACTTAATTTTGTTGAACACGTCTTTTAATGAGCGTTTGCTATTCAAACGTGAAGCGACACGAGGCCTTGCTTCATCCTCTGCTTCCTTCTCTTCTCTTTCAGCAACAAACTAATTTTGCGTTGTGAAAATATCTGAATCCGAATCACAATTTATCATATTATTTGTCACATCAACGAGCCTTCTTAAAGATTCTAAATTGCTTTCCAGATTCACCTCTACTTTTAGCAACATCCCTAGAGCGCTTTTAACGGTAATTGATCATAGCAACATTTAAAGTATAGTTTTGATCCTGGGGTATCATCTCTTGAAGCTCTAAAGACAATAATGTAGCACGTTGTCTTTCAATGACTTGACGATAGCGCGTTGCGTGGATGTATTTTCCAATTGCCATGTAAAGAAGAACGCTCACTGTCTCGCTTAACTTCGTGAACTGTTGACCATTATGATTTACCAAAACAGAGGTTTCATGGTAACAAGACATTTTGTTGGCTATGTAAAATGTGTTCCCATTACTTACTCACTTGCCTTGTTTTTCCTATATTTTTTCATGCAGTTCAAGAATGATGCATTCTAAATAAAATGTATAAAGATCTGCTTCCTTTGTGTTGTTTTTGTTTGTATTTTGTGTGTATGTATGTAGGGAACGTGTGAATCCTGACAGACACCATTTTTATTTAGTAGAAAACATGTTATATAATATCATGTATCTGCCCTCTTGCATTATAGCATAGCATAGTATTGTTTAAAACTGGATTTAGGAAGATCACTTTCTATACAACCAGTATATCTTGGTTTGTCCTTGCACATCACATGCTGAGATTTAGGGGATAGGGTAACAGAACACCTGTTAGATGTCAACAGTGAAACTGAAATACTGCATTTTTATTTCAGTATTGCTAACAAATGGTTATTCTTCAAATTTGTGAGCTTTTTTATGGAATTATTTGCATTTAGACAGAACAAATATTCTTGAAAATGCATGGGCGTCCATGGATGTAAACCACACACAGTCACAAAAACCCTTTGAGAAGTTGTTTTGTGGTAATTTTCCAAGTAAAGTCAATGTTTGTTTGAATTTATGCCCATTGGTAGTTTTGGTAACTAACTTCAGCAGCTGACCAGCAGTTAAGATGAACAATAAAGTTTTTGTATTTTTTGTTTTTAACGTTTTTGCGCTTGAATTATATTGAAAATGTCATATAAATACTTTTGTTGTTTTGTGAAGAAATAAATCCAGTCTCTTGGTTACAATCATTAGCTGCCTTGCATATATTTTTGATGTTGCCTGTGTGTGAATAGTAAATGGCTGGAATGAATACCGTGAAACGTGCCAAAAGGCATTCACAAGTTGAATTAAACAGCGGTCTCACGTGTTTAATATTACTTTCCAAAATACGCATGCTGGAACCATTTATGACTACAGAATCGAACCTATACTTGTCAGCTGTCTTTTCATAGAAATAATTTCAATTCCTTGTCGGTCGCACTTTCAAGCACGACAGTTGTAAGAGGCTGTTAAGTGATTGAACGCGAACCTTTTACTCGCAAAAATATGAATGTTGTAATAAACATTAGTATCATCACTGCTGTTGTATCTAGCTTTCATGTATTAAACTATTATCTTTTTATACCTGCCCATCTGAAATGTTACTTTTACGAATGGCCAGTGTCCTTTAGTCTCTAAGTCTCAATATCTTAATGTTCAGTCCATTGTGCGTTTAAGAGCAGAACACATTCCTTTCACTGTTACACGTTCGAGTTAAAAACGAATCAAGGCACGCTTCCTGAGGAACAAAGTACCTTCTATGGTATGATTGTTCCCATTTTGATGAAATAAGGAAAGTTCTCAGCTTCATGCTTAAAGTTTGTCAACTGGAATGAAAGCATGCAGTTTTAAGATGTTATGTACCCCAACGCAACGAAGAAGTAAAAAAATACATTTATTTTTCAACAAACGTAAACTGTAAACCTTCGATGGCAACAATGGTGATAATGGTGGTTTTGTTGATCTTGATGAAAGAATAGAATATAAGAAGTTTAACTGGCGTCAAATTAAGAAATGTTTCAAAGTATGAGAGATAAGTGAAGGAAAATAAAATATACGAGGATCCCGTTTCAGTAAAGGAATTAAACCAGCGAATAAATACTGCGTAAGCTGTAAAAATAAGAAATGTGTATTTTGAAACTCATTCTCATGTAGTATTTGTAAACGATGAAAATGTATTGGTTTTTGTTTACAGCATTTGTTGCATCTTTTATATGCATAGATTGCCTTACAAGTAATGAGTGAATCAAAAGGAACAATGTTTTATCATCGGTTATATGGCATATCCAGTCTTTTGCTGCAAGTTCTATTACCGCTTTCATAGCACTGTGATCAGAGAAGGTCGATCAAGCATGAGGAGCATAAACACAGGGTATCCTCTGGAAAATATCCAGGGCATTTCTATCAAGATAGGAAATTTCAGAAAACACGTTTAGCAGAAAGGTAGGTTTAATTAGAACGGGAGTTACGTCGATTTTTTTACGTTACCTTCAGTTAAAACAAAAGACATACCTTTTGAACGAGACGTTGTTCATCCTCGAGTTTGTGAAGCTCCACTACACTCTGAGGAGAGCTGTGAAGAAACAAAAAAACCCGAACAGTTACTATGTGATGCCATATCAGGTTAACAAAATGACACCAAAAACTTGATAAAGTCTTAATCTTCATTTCCAGACAGCACACTTAAAATAAAATTAAACGAAGAAAACTCTTAAGAAAGAATGCCTGGACAGAGGACGTGTTTCACCATTTCATCTCCATCTTTACGCAGCTGAGTGTGACTCTGGATATCAAGTGACTTTTTTCAATCACTGCCCAAAAATGCGCGGGAGGCAAGGGAGTTCACCCCAATAAAATAAGACGGCAGCCACCGAGTACTAAACATAGTATCAGTTCAGTATTTGATATTGGAACTTTATCATGTTACGAGCTGTTTCTGATCTAAATTTTGAGGGATACTTCTTCCATAGTCTGCAAGTTTCTCTGTACCTCATTTAAAAAAAACCTTTTATGCATCCACTTTTGCATTATTCACAAATTCATTAATCAGTACAAGTTGAATCTTTCACTGAAGAACAGATCATGAACAGAAATGACTTTAGTTTCCTTTCTTCGTTATAACAAAGTTGGTATAACAATAAACTTTTCAAAGGTAACAATAACGAATTGTCACTTTAATTAGAAGCCCCAGTTAAGGTGTGAAAGGAGAAATGGAGGAAAACGGGGAAGATGCGAAAAATGGAAAACGGATCAATAAAAATGATAAATGAATAAAAATGAAAAAGCAATAATGAAGAAAGGAAAAGGAAACGTAGGGTACGAGGAATGGGAGGCCATGGGAAGAAAGAAGATTATGGCAAGAGAAGCGACTAAAGGAGGAAAGGAGAAAATGGGGGAGAGAAGACAATGGGGGGAAACACACTATGGGAGGAAATTAGACCAGGGGAGAAAAGGAGACCATAGCAGAAAAGGAGTGAATGATAGGGTGGGGAAGACAGCAATGGTCGGTCAGTGGAAGTGCCACTTCTCTTGCACATTTGTGTATAGAGAGCCAACACTTTAAAAGTAATAGAACTTGCTACAAGAAATGGGTAAATAATACAGTTAATTCTTACTTTTTATTATTCCAAACTGACTGTTCTGCTCCTAAAGAAGCAAATGGTAATTGATAAAATGATAACAAATAAAAAATATTGGTAAAAAATAGCTTAAAAGAAACGGAAATACATTAAAAACCATTTTAATCATGAACGACCTGTTTTGTTTACGATTTTTGTTCAAAATGGATTCATCAAATCAAACCTTAAAACAAAAAAACCGAAAAAACCACACACACAATGTTTGCCTCTAGTAAAAAAGCAGGGTAAGTTAGTTTCTGCTGGGTTTTCGGATGCTTACCTCAATACTCTGCGTAGGTAATATTCTCAATTACAATTGAATTTTTTAGTCTAAATCAATAAAACAGTACACTCATATCATATCAAAAAAATAAAATTTGTTATTTGTTTTCTTTATCTATATTTTCGTTACTTTGTCTGTCTCTTCAAATTCATAATCCTTTTTGTCTATATCTACTTGAAATTAGATAATATTTATCTTCCGCACGTGGCCATTGGTGATTTTCCTATGTTTTAACTCTACTGGTTGTGTCTATGTTTTGGCGACACAAGTTGGAGTAAAAACACACAAAATGCAACAGAAATAGGTAGTTCTAAAAGGTAATAATTCTCCCATTCTACGTAGCAAGTGGAATTCTCTTTCTTTAGTAAACCTTACTTGGTGACTGCACGGGGCTATCTCCCCAAATCGACACTTCCTGTATTATGTTCAAATTCTGTGGGCGATGGGTACTGTCCAGTGGTTTGGTCGATTTTACCTTGAAAGGAAGAAGAAAATTATATTTTAGTTCCCGAATAATCTTTGCTGTGTTTTCTAATTAATTTGTTGCCAACTTAAAACTAAGAACCTGCTTTATGAAAACTTGAAACTACATTCCAATCCAATAAAAGGTCAATAAAGTAGAACTACAGCATAAACCGCATAATGTCAAGACACATGAAAATATCCTACGAAAAAGAATCAAAATTACAACCACCGAGACAATTATTTCAATTTTACCTCGCATTTGTGGCCACACTCAAAAATATCCATCCAGTAAATAATTTCAAAATAGGTAGTTTCAGCACTCTACTAGAATGTACCTTAATAGTAAAAAAACCCCAAACACTCATGCAGTGCTAAAACTAGGTATTTTAACCACTCATACGTAGTACTGAATGTTCCTGGAAAGGAATTTTTACTCCAACATAAATACTGAGTCAAGTGTCACTGAGGTGTCTGACGTTTCCATTACGATACTGACGTAATATTCACACATTACGTAAAAGAACGGGTTGCTTATCAAATATTTTTTTTGAATTCGCTCAATAGTACAACATAATGCTCTAACCTGCAACTGCTGAAGTAAAACTTGTCGCATCTGCTGCTGTTGTTTAAGTTGTTGCTGTTGCTGAAGCTGTTGTCGTTGTAATTGTTGTTGTTGCTGCTGCTGAAGCTGTTGCTGCAAATGTTGCGTTGGAGAAATATCTGCTGTTCGTTGCACAACATGTCTGTGACTCAGTTTTTCATACTGTTGTCTCTGTGCCTGCTGTGCGGCCGCTAGGACTTGAGACTTAAAAGGAAAAAAAGCAGACAACCTCGATAACTATGGTAACAAGCAAAGTTCAAATAATAACAACAACAACAACAACAACAATAATAATAATAACAATAATAATAATAATAATAATAATAATAATAATAATAATAATAATAGGGTAGACGGAAAGTGCCCAGACCAGCAGGTCGCCTGGCAATTCCTCAGGGAGCAGCGCCCCTGCCCTAGTCGAGCTGGGTCAACCTAGAGGGAACAGTGGGAAACGTTGAAATTGCCTTAATTGGCCGGCTAAACTTAGTACTGCCTAGTACTGCTGAAAAGGGACATTGACCCCCCTGCCCTGTGTAGTCAAATTGCCCTGATAATTACACCAGGCACTGACTATTGCTGTCAGCAAGTGGCGTAGCGTCGTAAGACGTATGACCTCTGATCTTAATTGATTGGTGGGGTACACGAACTAGTTTTGCCTGGTAATTATGAATGGGCTAGATCAAACATTCCCGCTCAAACCGCAGACTTGCCAGTCAGTTGCCTGACCTTAACCGGTTGTGCATGTCCC
>RDPX01000362.1:300837-329247 GCA_003991215.1 Morbakka virulenta | reverse complement strand
AAAGTGCTGATAAATGGTATGAGCATACTCCTGCAGGTGTTGTTGAGAATGACGTGGTTAAGATCTTGTGGGATATCAATGTGCAATGTGATAACGTTATTCAAGCTAGAAGGCCAGACATAATTGTTATCGATAAGAAGAAGAAAGAAGCATTCATTGTAGATATTGCAGTACCAGCAGACAAACGGATAAACGATAAGGAACAAGAGAAGATAGAAAAATACCAGGATTTGAAAAGAGAGATAAAGAGATTGTGGAAATTGAGAGCTGTTAAAGTCGTCCCTGTAGTGATAGGTGCACTGGGTAGTGTCACCAAAGTGTTTGAAAATTGGATTGGGAAACTAAACATTAAGGCGGGAGTTGAAGTGATACAAAAAACAGCGTTATTGGGAACAGCGAGGATTTTAAGAAGAGTGTTTGAAAATTAAGGATGTGATAGCCTGTTAGCCTTTGGTCATTTGTTATGACTCGCCTAGCAGGCCCAAAACGGCATTAACAACAGCCAGTGCGAAAAATGCAAAATTTAGGATAATAATAATAATATATTAATATAAAATATTTAATGTACAACAGATACATACACATACACACAATATATATATTAATACATATACATGCATGCACATAGAGCCATAGATAGGTACATTGACAGGTAGGCAGGAAAAACACAATGAACAGGTACACATACTGACAGGCAATTCGAAATTTCTACGGTAAACAATGCCCTAATTTTCCACTTCCTGGAATTTTTCTTGAATCATTCTTCAATAAAAAATCACAAAATGCTGAAGTTTCTTGTTTTTACAACAAAAGAGTGGGTACAAAAAATGTAATACCTTCCAAATGAATGGGTATGTGAAGTGGCTAATAAATGTCTTTATAGTTGCTATTTACAGAGACCAATCGCAAAAAATGTTATTGAATGTACCACATCATACAAACAAATCTAGGCATTTCTGACTTTGACGTCACGTTAAAATAGGAAAGAAAATTAAATAGACAATATTTTTGCATCCAGTTGGTGACGTCATGTTTTGAATGAGGTGGGCAAAATAGTCTTTTCATTTCTACATCCTTAAGCAAACTAAGATTTTACATAGCACTGATATAGCTATTTAGTAATCAGAAAAGTATTTTCAAGTTCAGTCATCTTTCAAAAAAAATCACACTTGGCTTCAGTCTGTCAGGTTTATGACGTACCTTTTGGCTTAATAAAAAATTAATAGTCACCAGGCTAGTGCGTTCCAATGAAGCAATAAGCACCTGTATCAACGTTTTCTGTGTTGTTATAGCAGATTTGGTTAATGATTGAACAAATTATTACCGGCATTTTAAACAAGTTCCTTCGAAATTTATGTTGCCTTGCAACCGGTCAAATAACTAGTTGAAACCATAGCTGAAACCATAGCTGAAACCAGCAGGCATTGGTTACATACCGAATCAATTTTTGTAATCTATACGATTTTTAAAGTCACTTTTTCAGTAGGGTGAGGGTTGGAGTTCCCGTGTAATCAACCATGAAAAATAGGGTAAGTAAGATGTTGGATGTTTAAAGCAAATTTAAAAGATCGATCGTACAAAATAAATAAATAAATAAATAAATAAATAAATAAATAAATAAATAAATAAATAAATGAATCAACCATGAATCAATCCTAACAAGGTACAATAGATGGGAAACTCTCAAAAAGCAATAAAAGAAAGCCGACATACACTCTTGATCATCAATCAATTGCAACAAATACACAACATTGTTACATACACTCACTCTGTAACAATGTTTACAAAAGAAAACCTTTTTTTCTCAATCCAAAACGTGTACTCAGTAGTGGGTACTCTTTAGCACACTTTGTTCTTGCATTCATGATCAAAGCCCTGTATCAATTACCTAACCGGAAATAACTGGGAAAATACAACCTTTCTCTTGGCCTAATGTTACAGCATGCTATTGAAAAAGTACAAGAACCCTCCGAATACGATATACTACCCGCAATCTTAATCAAATACAGTCGTCTCTGTGTGCGTGGGGGTCGCTAATGTTTTATATTGGTACCATCAGGTGGTACCAAGTGTGGACTTCAATACACAAAGAAACCAAAAATGTTTCAATGACCGTACCACTTAACGACATCGGGAAATGTATTAAACACACAAATGTGTTTAATAATTATCAAACAAAACACTAATTATAATTATTAAAATTCACTTGTCCATTGGCTTAAATAACTCGTAATGATACATATCTACATATGATACACATAATGATACATATCATATCTGGATTAATATGATTCTAGACCAACACCTACAAAATATTCTTGCGGGCGAAGAGAATCCACATTTTTTCAAAACCCTTAAAACTAAATAACAAAACTAATTTTTCATTCAACGGAAGTTATATCCTATGCAATGGGATGCATCTTCGCAGAGAAAAAAATTCTTTGAAATTACCAAAAATCAATCAACTCCTTCCAATGAAAATTACTAGAAAGTTTGCTACCGTTAGATAACAAACACGGTATTACATAGCAATGGTTTAAAAAACCGAGAAATTTAAAGGATTTGAAATAGAATATAAATGAAGTTTATTAACATGACATATGAGGGAATTAAGACTGCAAATTAGCGGACCCGTTAGCCACGAAAAACATGTAAAGAAGTGCCATGTTATACAGCACCATCATGAATATGGCCCTCGGACAAAAATTACAACAGATAGTTATTTCCCAATGACTTACTGAAATAGGTGGCGGAGCTGCTCCTGGTAAGAAAGGCACCCTGCCCCACAGTTTGATAACATCACCTGAAATGGAACAAAAAAGTCAAATTGACAATACGGAATACAGAACTTATCGTATATTGGATGGACTTCCAAAACCTTCAATATGGCATGAAAATATGTCATGGATTTCTGTGTTGGTCAACCGACCATGGCATTTATGAATTTAGTAGATCTTCATAATTGTGCCAATTCAATGAGAGTATCACTTAAAGAATAGAATGAATTTCACCTCTGACTGTATTCCAGTAGCACGAGCGCGAGTGCAGCCAGGTTTGTGCTCTGTGATAAAATCCGCGTCCATATCGATGTTTCTAAGAAACTGTGTGTTCAGGCAAGGGTCAGATCTATTTTTAGCCACAAGCAAGTTTGCACCGAGATATTCATAAGACAATAAAAAGGTTCAAAAGAATGGAAATCATAAGACTACGCTACATACATTATTTTTTCATCTGCTAGTGGTGGTTAAAATTCCAACACTGACAGAAATACGTATTCTTCAAGAATGCAGCAGTCTATTGATATTTGCTATGATTGCCTGACGCAATCATAGTAAATATCAATAGCAAAAATCATAGCACATACAGTTTGTCAATGCCCCCAGGATTGCAACTTGGACTCAAGAATGCAACTTTGAGACTTCAGGGCATTTCAGGGCAATTCAGGGTGTTTTCTGGGGATAAATCGGGAAAAGTTGCCAAAATTTGTCTCTAAATTTTAGGGAAAAGGTTTAATTTTTCAGGATATAAATATTAAAATTATCTATTCTCGCAGCGAACCGCGGAGCTGGGGACTTAGGTATTTTAAGGCATCTACTTATTCGGCAAAAGGGCTCTCTACTTTCTGTTCCTGTTTGGCTATATTGATGAAATTAACCGAACTACGCTCTAATAGTTTCATGTTAACGGTGGCTATCAGTTGTATTGTATGGAGGACTGTCACCATCCAGGGTTGATTTCCACTTGGATTTGAAGATAGGAAGGGAAAACAGTCTTTAAATCAATCTGGTGCCAGAAATGATAACACCTGAAGCCCAAGTCTAAGCCCTGTATGCAGGAAAACGGACAACACGCAAACACCCCCAAAGAAAAGCCACAAATTTCGTTAATGCCTTTAAAAACCCAAAACAATCATGCTAAATCCCACTGATTCTGGTTTCACTGAGCAAAACCAAATCTCCAGGTCATTTTCTAAACGAATGGTAACCCTGATAGAAGCTTACTCCGCAAGCATAGGCATATATATTTGCAAAAATAATGAAAAACGGTAAAGTTATATTTTCAATTGCCCTATCTTTCTTTCAGTATCATAGCCATATTTGTCAGCCTCGGCATGATGTTCTTTGATAGCTTCCTCCAGGGATGATTTCTTTAGTCTTTTTTCTATTTTCAATGCCTCTTTATTATCGGGGTTTGAGCATCTAACACGTTTCAGCTCTTTAGCAAATTGCCATATCATCGGGGTAAAATCATTTATGAGTATGAGATTTTTAAAAAACTGTTGGGCAATCAAATTTGATTCACTCATCTTTTCAACAACTAACTGCCTATGAAGACTGAAACCACGCTTAACACATCTTGACCATGGAATATAGTCAATACAATTTTCATGGCAGGAAGGGCTTATACTGGATGCTATTTTTCAAACATTCCATGAAGAACCCATAAGATTGAAATTTTTGAGATCATAGTTGCGAATGAACGCTTTATTTTCAAGAGCAATATCATTAAGAAATATGCGGAACTTCCTTTTCTGCCTAGTCAGCCAATAAGAAAGTGATTAGCTTCCCATCAACAATTTTTTTGAAGAAGATAATAAAATTGTTTTTACCAAGTATCAGCTAGAATGATGGGGTTCAAACATCCTCCAGTTCGACCAAAGTATGTCGTCAAAGAACTTTTTGATAAGATATAGGTGCAGAGGGTAGAGAAAAACTGTTCAGCTTCCCATCACGTTTTAATTCACGGAGATCATGGTCAATGGGAAAGGTTACCGAATAAGTTTCACTAATATCAGTACTAATACTTGGATCAGCCATATCTACCTGACTCAGTTTAAGGAGTGGGGTGGGGGGGGGGGGGGGGTTGTGTTTGCTTTCTTCGATATATCAGCCAATAAAAAACCTTTCATCAAAATTATGAGGTGCCATCTGCGAACTTGTTGGAGGAGTAAGAAGAAAATCGTCGAGCTTCTTTCCCGTTTCTGAAAAAACAAGGCTTGACAGGTATCGGTGGATCATTCGCTGGGAAAAGTAAAAATTCATACTTCTTGTTTACATCAGATTTTCCCTGACCAGGTTTTTTGGATTTAGCCAGTCCTTTCTAGAAATCAAGAACTTCCATCATTTTCGTCCAAAGTAAAAGCGCCTTTTTTGCAACAACATCACTTTCAACCCATTTATGGCAACAGAAACGACGTGGGAAATTAGATTTTGATGCTGAAGTGATCCTTTAATAATCTGCACGGGGCGAGGACTCTCGTAAATTATTTTAAACATCGAATTTAAAATTTTCTTTATGTTCCAATTACTCTCTTTTTCCCCGTTTAAACAAGCTACGTACAGTATGCAATCCACCAGTGCCAACATTAATCAATGGATTGAGTTCAGAAATAAGTTTATGGTCATCAAGAATCTCTAAAAATGATAAGTTGACATTTGGTTCACCAGAAAAATATTGTAGAATTTTGTATTTTTGAATACTTTGACACAAGAACTAAAATGTTCAAGCACATTAACCCCTGCTGCATTTTCCCATACCAACTATTCAAGTAATGTACATTCACCTTTTCCTTTTTGTTGTTCCAATATCTGACAAGTAAATCCATTTGGGGATGCTTGGTAACATTATTGCATAACTCATCAAAAGATACTGAGTAGAACGGAATAGTTTTGAAATTCTGGACTAAAATGTCTTTCAAGTACGGAGCTACCCCATACGTCAAGTAATAAGCATATTCGGTCTTTCCCATTGAAATTGCTGAGCTATGGTAATCTCACTAAACATAGCTGCAAACAGCTTTGATTTTGAAAACTATAAATTGAATGAGTAATTTGATAGTAAACCCAAGTGCCCAACGAATCTCAGCCTCAACTGTTAACTCCTTGCCAATAAAAGACAGTATCGAAGATTGATTCTCTGGCTTGCAAACTGAAGTATGCTTTTCTTTTCTTTTCTGAGCAAATGTGAACAGAATTCGTTATTGGTTCCTAACAGGCCATTTCAACAAATGCTTTTCCCCTTTCCCATGAATGTCTAAGGCTGATATTCCTAAGGCAGTAATTGACATTATTGTCACATACATTGCACAGTAAGCTCTTTGCTCATTATCTAGGACTTCCTTATCCAATCTTTATAATCCTTGTGGTGTTACCAGTCATCTTTGAAGTGACATTTTTATTTTGCCATTTTATTACTATAAAAACGAAAGAATATTTGAATTTTGACAAAAACAACATACATTATTTTGTTATTGCCACGGCAAAAAATTTTTTTTCATCAAGTTAAAAGCAATATTCCATTCTGTTTCTTTTTCTCCTTGAACCAAAGTTCAATTTAGTTTTCATTGAGATATGGTTATCACACACATTTGGACACTTATTATTCAAATGGCCCGAAAACCTGAAGGTAATAAAACTATTGCACAATTGCGCAAGCTCCTGTAAATGAAGTCAACCTTAATAAATCATAAATTTTTTTGGTTCTTTTTTCAATTACTTCAAAATTTTAACGTCCCTTTCACCCTCCATAAACTTTGGCTTACACCTGGTGGAAAGCAGCAATGACCATACCAGAATAACAACACTGGAGCTGTTTTAAATGAAAATGTGCAAAAACATAGATTTGGGAATATCAGGTATATCGTATATCGCTCAAATCCAGTTTGTTTTTGTAATAAGATTGAGGAATTCAACAACTTTTTGACTTCCTGTGTCAACAAGAAAGCTATTTCTTGGCGATTAAACCAAGGTCAAGTGTTAAAGCTTAAATTTTTACAAAAAAGCCCTTAGATACAACCATTTTCTATCTAGTCTAGGTATTGAAAAGTACACATTAACGGAAATAAAACTCCTGCACACAGAAAAAGAAAAACAGAAAAAGAAAAACAGAAAATAATTATTTAGGTCATTTTAGGGTACTGATAAAAATGAAGAATTTTTTAGTTTTTTTAGGATGTGGTAACCTTGCTTACAAATGAAGTTCAACGACGGAAATTATGTTATTTTGGTCATATATCTAGAAGAGATGGTTCCAACTTGGAGAAATTAATCATGCAAGGAAAGGTTGAAGGGAGTAGGAGACGAGGAAGACCACCGAGAAGATGGATAGATGGGGTGAAGTCAATAATGAATATGAACTGGCAAGAACTTAACAACGCATGTCAGGATCGCGAAAAGTGGCGAAAACTGGTCAGAGAGGTCACTAAAGGTCGATAACGATCTNAGATGGGGTGAAGTCAATAATGAATATGAACTGGCAAGAACTTAACAACGCATGTCAGGATCGCGAAAAGTGGCGAAAACTGGTCAGAGAGGTCACTAAAGGTCGATAACGATCTACAGACTACGACGACGAACCTTGCTATTACAATTGTCATAATGCTGCAAAACTAAATTTTAATCGTTCGCTAATAGACAAGATGTTGCTATTCCTTTAGAATAGAAATCGTGTTCAAAACAAGTTTCTTTTCATAGCCATCAGTTATAACAATAAAAATGAAGAAACTCTTTAATAACACGCAAGTGCAGAAAAAAGAGAGAAGATGGAAGAATTCATGTGACTATTGTTGTTGGCTGATAAAAATAAAGGCTACAAGCTTCAAAAAAGCAAAAACATATTAATTTTTTAATTTAGACTTTTTTCGTACTGAAAAAAGCCTGTGGAAACATTAAAAAATTCCTATTTATTGATCGCTTAATGAGGTGCAGGTGATATCCTTAATGTTCTCTTCGCAGTAGAAATAGCTTGTTTCTTTACCATGTGAACAATCTGTTTGCATGGAAAACAATAATGACGTCGCAATGTGTTCTTGCTCGCGAACACCAATCCGCATTTCCATGCCAAATTTAATTTGCTTATTAACAATAACCTTTTCTGAAAAAAAAAGGCTGCAGTAACAACCCAAATACTATGCGTCTGACAAAAATATATATGGAGAATAATACCCGTAATACTTACCCAGAGGTAAAAAGACTTCATCACAAACACGTCTAACAAGAAGTTCCGTGTCAAAATATCCTGCTTTAAACCAGTCCAGCATTTCTTCACTGGGAAACGGTCCTAAAATGAAATCCGAAAGTTGTTTAGTTTCTGTTTTGAATCCAGTTTATCTCTCCCCAAACAAAATCCCTGTCCTTCCTGTATATCGTGTTCTTTTCTATACCTAGTCGACCAAATATTAGTAACCCAGAGATAGAAGACCAAAGGTGTTACAACACTTTTCACCGAAGTAGGTCGTAATAAATAGGAAATATCTCATCAAGTGTATTTCGATCGTCGTTATACCAAAACACAGAGGGCAATGTTTTCCATTAACAGGCCTTTATACATCTGACGTTATTTAACAATAATCATTAGCCACTCTCATTGTCTTTTACTCACTTCTGACCCAAACACATAGGTTAAGTGTTTTGCAAAACATTTTTGCTTTGGGTACCATCCTCGTGCGGCTTAAAAGGATTTATGTACCACTGTTACATTGAAGAAACGAAAATATCTCAACAATGTAGATAAACAACGAATACAAGCAAAATGAAGAGCCGATGTTTCAAAAAGTCACAGTATTTCAAAATTTGAATAATTTACTATAAATATTCAGTCGCTCAAAACTGCCAATTCCGGACTCAGTTTTCGCAAGTGGTGCATAATAATTTCCTTCAAATGAGAGCCTTCCAACATTTCTGCTTTTCATTTCTGTCATAATCGGTACAATAAAAAGCGTAAAAATAAAACGCCAAAAAATAGTTTCATAGGGCTTTCAGGATACAGTTGTGTTTTTCGTAGCATTAGGATTCTTACCAGCCAACCCTTCAATTTCTTTCAAGTTCATTTTTTCTAAAGGAGGGTTTCGCAAAGATAGAAGAAGTGAATCTGAATGACAACCACTTGGCATAGTTTTTATGTGTATCGATCTGTACGACAATACGTTTTCATCTTAGTATCAAAGAAAAAGTCTTCTTTAAACTAATTAAAATTCAGATTTCTTCCTAAACTGTCCAATTAACGGGCAAAAATGACCACTTTTAGAAATATTACTTGTTAAACTAAACCAATGAAAAGAATAAATGGAGATATTATTAGTAGTCTTGCAAAGAACCCTCCCCAAACGAAGCACTTTTTACTTAACATTGTATAAAGAACTAGTGTAACTTGTTGGGCATTAGTGCGCTGGTGAAAGAATAAAAAATATAACAAATTGGAAACTGTGTTTGATGGACAGAAGAACAATCATATATTAAATCTAGATAATAACAGAACTACAAGCACTTAAGTAGGTTTGCTTGTTGATCCCATCACAGAGTAATATATGCGATGGCATTTATATTCATATCTAGCGTTGCCTGTCAAACAAGGAATTATCTAAGACGTTGGCATGGAAGTAAATTCAAGTACTCCACCTGTCGCAATAGTTCCTGGATAACTGTTGCTTAACAAGTTAAACAGTACTGTTCTATTACCCTGACCACGGCAATGTTAGCGAATGTCAGACCTAAAAAGCGGGAAACCCAGCAATAAAACATGCGTGTTCAAAAATATTTCTAATCGTCTCTCTGTGCATTTGACAGTTACAGTAATAAGCAATAAATACGGGGTTTGCATCGTCTGAGCTCAAGTTTCATCATAAGCATTTCTTTATCCAATTTTCAGTTGCTAATTCTTCTCTTTTCTTACTTTCAATCCATACCTTTATCCTTTCTACTTTCCCCACAGTGATAAATGACATGTCATCAATCAAAAAAGTATGTCATACTATGTGTCCAACAAACGGACAGTGTCAAATACTGTGGTGGTCACCCACATGCAGCGTGAAGCACAAGAACCATGACTTACAGATGTATTTTGATGCATACATGCACTTTGGTGTAGATTAAGGTGAACGTACATACTGGCTTCAATACATGTACTATAACACTGACATATTGCAACATATTGCAAGTCACACAAAAAAATCCACAGGAGTTAAAATACTTTCGAATAGAAAATAGTGTTTATGCCTAAAAACATTCGATCTGCCTATTCGATCCGCCAATTTGACGTGACAAATGCACTTGTCATATGAGAGTTGTTTGTAGACAAGACGTAAAGTCTCAAAGAAAGCCATTTAAAATATTTGGCACACAGAATAATAACAGCATAACAAAAACAGAGATTACTATTAAAAATCGCAAAAGAAAGTTCAATAAAATTACCCTGAATTTCTCCTTGTGGGTCCCTGTATATCCAGTCTAATATTACTTTGACTGTTGAAGTCCCTGGCTCTGCTTTTTTGGCAAATAGAATACTAGGGTCTTGAATAGTCTGAATATCATGCTTTGAATGATTATGGTGTTGCTCTGCAATGATTTCCTATCGTATAAATTTAAACTATGCAATAATACACTGTAGAATTGCCACGATCTCCGTGATAACAACGCTAACGGAAAAGGTTGGGCTACAAGTAATATTCTGTTGCTCTGGTTGCTATGAAGGGCAAAGCCAATGATATCATCCATACCCATTGGGGTACAGAGGATACTAAATCCAACATAAAACCTTAACCAAGCAAATATTATTTATAATGCGATAATAGACTCGCAGCCTTCTTAATTAAGGAAAATAAAATGGCAACTACAAAAACTGCCGACGATGTTGTAAGAAAACAACAGTTAAGAATAAATTATTTGTGTCAGTGTGTTATTACAGTTATGAAGTAACATGCCTTTTTCAAAATAGTTTCTTACAAAGATTCACAGGATATCAAATATCACAGTAAACTTACATCTTCTTCCTCTTCATCTAACTTGGCAACAATATATTCCATATCATGCAACTTTAATTCAAGGTCTTCCTCCAAGGATCCAGTCGTGGCTGACTGAAAAATCTGACCATTGACATTTTCTGGAGATTGCGGCAACCTATTGTTGTGAAGTCCTTCGCCAGTATCAGCAGGCGTCTCTGATACACCTGTCACATTGTTTATTGGTTCATTAGAAGTTACTGTTTCCGCTACGACTGGAGCATCCGACCTTGCGACCGGCTGCTTCTCTATTACTATCTCATTATTTCGAGATTCATTACTATTTACAAAGTTGATTTCAATATTATCTTTTAAGTCCTTCGGTGAATTATCCTCTTTATTTGTCAAAGAACTACTTTCCGTCGGTGATTTGCGAGAACCCATTTCAGAATCCTAAACAGGAAATGAAACATCCCGCATAGAAATATAAAAATATACACTCTGTGGGAATGCCGACAAAAAAACATTTATAATTCTGAAAATAATATAATACAGGTGAAAAGGATCGCATAAATGTTAGAATAAGAAAGATAATGTAGCAAAAATAATTTGGTTAAGAAAGAGCGCGAACAACTCGGGTGGCAGAGCAGGTGGCTGACGATAGCTATGATCATTGGTTCGAATCTAGTTTGCCGCATACGTATCTTCCACCTTTGTTAATTATTTTTGAAGAGGGAGGGGGGGGGGGGGTTTATCCTCAGCATTTTGTTCACATTAAAATCGGTATGATGGCTACATTGCCTCTAGTACTATTGCAAATATGTTCTGGCTTGTAATAAATGGTAAATGTAAATATTTCAAATGGGATGGAATGGGTGGGGTTGATAAAGAAGTGCTTTTCAAAGAACATTAAATAGCTGTGGCTAAGTACATGCTAATTCCTTTTGTCAAGCTTATAAAATCCCTCCAACTTGATGTGGCTTTAGTAATATTACATTAGGCATAGCAATGTAGCCTGCATAGTGCAACGAATTTAAAAACTTCCAAAATGAAGTAAAACTGCATTTCTTAATTAAGATAAGATTTAAAATTAACGACGAAAACGTTTTCTCAACCTACTGCTATCCATTTTACTGCTTTTAATGCAAAATTTACGTTAGTAAATCAACATAAGTGGAGAAAATGTGATGACCAATTATTGGACGTCGTCCTCACGATGTAAAAATTGTATCTTTAAGGGATGCGGCACCTCTACACCTTCTAAAACCTTGAATACATTGCTGTTTGAAAAAGTTATGTGCGTTATGGATTTGAAATAACTTGGTGACTATTTCTGTAGAGTACATGACACAAAAACTATCGGACTAGCTTGCAATATATTGAAATCACTTTCAGAGGCTATGGAATGGTGACCAAACGAGGATTTTCAAAGTTACTGTTGAATAAATCTCCTATATGAGTCTGGCTCTAAAAATACTTAAAAAAAGCATTCCAATAAGCAACACATGGAAGCTATACGCACATATTACCATCAGTGTCATTTTTCTTTAGCAGCTGCTATGGTTACAAAATGAAAATTATCGTATCGCATATCCTGAAGTCAACTAAATTTACTCTTCATGAAGAATACACTGTACTCCAATAGCGATTTAAATCACCACTCGATTGCCGCAACTGCAATGAATGCATGTAATGAATGAATGAATGAATGAATGAATGAATGAATGAATGGATGAATGAATGAATGAATGAATGAATAGAATGAACAAGAAATTGGAAAAAGGTCTGCTTTAATGGTTCAATGAGTCAATTGGATGACTCACGAAAAAATGAGAAAGAGGTAAAACCGTGTTACGACATTCTGTACTCGATAATTAAACACGAGTTTATTATCTAACCTCATTTTTAGTTCTCTTTTATATGCAGGATTATTGTAACGATTAGGTGATATATAGTAAATAATACACACTATATTTATATGCCGAAAAGATTAAAAGAGTTACACAGTCATTATAGAAATCTGCGAAAATAGCCCCATCGCTGTGGGAAAACTAACTGTTAACCTGGGTAAGCTTTCTTTTCCGATCTGCCCTAAAATAAGCAACTTTGACATTGCAGTCACAAAGTATGTTTTCAAAAACACTTAAAAAAAACACTAAAAAATTTAAGTTTCCAAAATCAGAATTAGCTGCTAATAATAAAGAGCCATTGAAATATCGAATGGACTGTTACAAAATCATAAAGACAAATAAGTCATTGTAATTAGCGACTGTAGTATCGGCAGTCTAAAAATGGGAATGAAATTGTGAATTACAAATTGAAAATTAGTGTGCAGCATGTGTGGGTTTTAAAACATTAGAGTGTGAGTCTTTTCAGGCTCCGAAATATAGATAAAACAAGAACGATCGTGTTGGGTGATTATCAAAGGTCCTGGTCGTTTTCTGAGACTAGTCCATAAGTTCTGTTTTTCAATAAAAGAACGATTTTTTCATACAATGTTATAACAGATCAACACAAGTGCCGAACCATAAAAACAATACCATATACATACCTGCTTGATGTCGAGGCTACTCTTTTCGCTAATTGAGTTTTCATCTTTTTCTAAACTTTGAGTCCTATTGTTTTTATCCTGCAGAGTAAGAGCAACATCAGTAAGTTAAAAAACAGTAGCTACTTTATGCTTTGGTAATGATAAAAAGAGAATATGTTAAACAACTAATGCAGAAAACGTCCACATGCAATACAAGAAACAAAAAAAACGTTAGCAAAGAGTAGTTGAAGCAATTTATTCCAAGATTGGGACTTAAGAGGTGGTCGTTCACACACACAGACACAGACACAGACACACACAGACACACACAGACACAGACACACACACACACATATATATATATATATATATATATATATATATATATATATATATATTGTATCTTTGTGTTTATCTCCATAAATGATAATTGATAATAAGAGTGCCCAATGCAATAGAAAAGCATTACTGAAGTATAAATGAATCAAGATATTAGACTTCTTTAGCACCTCCAAGTTTCATGTTTATTAATCAGTTATCAGTCTAATTAAAAGTTGTACATAAAAATCATCATAATTTTCATATATAACTTTAAAACTAAAAANATAAAACAAGAACGATCGTGTTGGGTGATTATCAAAGGTCCTGGTCGTTTTCTGAGACTAGTCCATAAGTTCTGTTTTTCAATAAAAGAACGATTTTCTCATACAATGTTATAACAGATCAACACAAGTGCCGAACCATAAAAACAATACCATATATATACCTGCTTGATGTCGAGGCTACTCTTTTCGCTAATTGAGTTTTCATCTTTTTCTAAACTTTGAGTCCTATTGTTTTTATCCTGCAGAGTAAGAGCAACATCAGTAAGTTAAAAAACAGTAGCTACTTTATGCTTTGGTAATGATAAAAAGAGAATATGTTAAACAACTAATGCAGAAAACGTCCACATGCAATACAAGAAACAAAAAAAACGTTAGCAAAGAGTAGTTGAAGCAATTTATTCCAAGATTGGGACTTAAGAGGTGGTCGTTCACACACACAGACACAGACACAGACACACACAGACACACACAGACACAGACACACACACACACATATATATATATATATATATATATATATATATATATATATATATATTGTATCTTTGTGTTTATCTCCATAAATGATAATTGATAATAAGAGTGCCCAATGCAATAGAAAAGCATTACTGAAGTATAAATGAATCAAGATATTAGACTTCTTTAGCACCTCCAAGTTTCATGTTTATTAATCAGTTATCAGTCTAATTAAAAGTTGTACATAAAAATCATCATAATTTTCATATATAACTTTAAAACTAAAAATATTTCCATTTAAAAAAGTTATAAAAGTAAAATTGAGCAAAAGGCGTTGAATGGTGTTACTTAACAGTGCAAGGGGGCATTTGTTATGGGTGAAAACCTCTTACATACATAGTAGAGTAAATTAAACTCCCAAATATTAATCAAAATATCCGAAACAATATATCTATCTATAATTGTTTCTGTTCATCACGGTGTCCTGTTCCTCTTATATCTAATATGTAAAAACGGCTTTGTCATTGGAAAAGAAAAAATATTTCCATATGTTACTACGGAATGCCACTACATCACCCTTAAACCATCCAAAAATAAATTCCTGTCCCATAAAAAATGTTTCATTCTATTCTATGACAACAATAAAAACACACTACCTTATGATATCTGAATTGTCCCGAATCATCAAATGTTCCTGGAGTACTGTCTACATCGTCATCATCATCATTACACCATTCCGGAAGACTATCACTTCGAATAGCTGATTTCCATTCGGTGTCATCATTCTCATGATTCGATCGTCCCCATGCCCTTTCACGCGGTTGCCCATCACCATCCTTGTCTTTACTACGATCTTCTCTCCAATTCTGCGAAGTATCTGCTCAAAAAAGGAAAAGAATACCTCATTAAAAAAATGGTGTTTACAAAATTGGTAAGATTAATATCTTTTGCACCAAGTTTTAAATGTTTTTTATTTTCATATTTATGTTCTGATGTGGTATCAAGACGCTGTCGTTATTTGTATACTCATATCGCAGGCTTTTTCTTTGTATGTTAATCTAAGTGATCTTGGTAGTTTGTAATACTGTGGCCTGTAATTTCAGTTCATGGTGAAAAACACTATCTCGTGGTGCAATACATATCTTTCTCTACTACCACTTAAACGCGACCAACGAGAACCTCTGGCACCAGTTACCTTACTGATCATTAACTTTACCTTCCTATTTGAGTAATTATCTTACTGCCGCTTATGAGTAACAAACTCGGCAATATTTTTATCACAATGGCACTGAGCCTGCTCAACATTTCTCTACCACCACTTAAACGCGACCAACGAGAACCTCTGGCACCAGTTACCTTACTGATCATTAACTTTACCTTCCTATTTGAGTAATTATCTTACTGCCGCTTATGAGTAACAAACTCGGCAATATTTTTATCACAATGGCACTGAGCCTGCTCAACATTTCTCTACCACCACTTAAACGCGACCAACGAGAACCTCTGGCACCAGTTACCTTACTGATCATTAACTTTACCTTCCTATTTGAGTAATTATCTTACTGCCGCTTATGAGTAACAAACTCGGCAATATTTTTATCACAATGGCACTGAGCCTGCTCAACATTTCTCTACCACCACTTAAACGCGACCAACGAGAACCACTGGCAAAAATAGCACATTTAATGGAAGCACAAGTTAACCAAGCAAAATCAAAACACAGTGTACAAATTATTTTACCTAAGTAGTCTACTGAGAGCAATACACTTAGACCTATCCCCCCGCCATCCCTGATAATAAAACAGGCTGATACAGGTTGGTACTGCTACCATGGCATAACTCGAGTTTTTTTACTGAGCTACGCTGCTTTGCTAGTCAGACAAAATGCTATCGCTGTGCTAAGCACACACCCCCCCCCCCCCAAAAAAAACAACAACCCAGAATTCATATTTCTTCATAGGAAGTAAATAGATAAGTATTTCGCAATATGTCATGAAAGCCATTTTGGTGCAGAACGACGAAAAAGAGGGCTGTAAAAAAATAACGTAGCCATATACTAACGGGTGATCCTTTATAACAGTGAGACCAAAGCCCGTAAAGGAAAATAATTGTTATAATACATAGATTATCTTAATGAGGACGATATTGATGATAAAGCGTGTTAATCACTACCAACATTCCATTATTTATGGTATTGTAAATACCTGCCATTGCTGTTTTTCGCCAAGTTCTTTGTCCAGTTGCCCTCCATCCTGGCCCTTCTTCCTCTTCAGCACCTGGTGATCTCCACGGCTCTACATTTCCTCTGGGGCTAACATCTGAAAACGAACGTCTTGGATCAAGGATTCGTCCTTCAAGAGACATTATTATAAACAATAACATTTGTAATTCCTGATTAAAAATCGTGGTTTACAATAAGGACCATTTTTTCACCTTTGGACTGGGGTAATATTACACCAGTATTGGTAATTTCATTGTTTAATAAATGGACAAGACCAATACTAGTAATTCCACAGTATTCTAGGCTCTTCGATATTTCCAACATCAAAATGGCAATAAGTATGTAGTAAACAGAAATAATAATTACCAGCATGTTTAGGCGCAATGGTATATTATCTCTTAAAAGGAAGGGGGGCGGGGGAGTATTGGTTAGTCTATGTTCATCTCCCAAAATCTGTCTTTGTTATCCTGATCAAGATGTGAAAATTTTACAAAGGGGTGTTTCAGAAACCTAAAATCCTCATTGGATTTATGGAAAAAGTCTATTAGCATGTTGAAGAATTTGTAAACATTGCTGTGTACGTGCAAAAACTGGAGTATCTGAAAATAGGAGTATGTGTGCATTATGGGGTATGTCCAAGCAAGGAAATACATCTAAATACGGGAGTGCAAAACATAGCGCATGTAAAAGTCTGGAAAGCATGAATGTGCAAAGGCAGGGTGTTGCAGCAATTGCATATTGCTATGTGTAACTCAATTGGTTGACCAAACTAAGAGTAACTACAGGATCCAGACCTGGAGTGACAGTCCAAAAGACTACAGCTTTAACATTGCTGGAGCTTGTGTGGCACAGGATGTGAAAATGTAATTTCACAGTTTGAAAAAGGTTTTTGGGCATCCCATTTAATTACTAATGAAAAGAACAAATCTAAAAATAAAACCCGTTCCTGTTGCAAAAAAATCCATTTTCAACAGTCATTAAACTAAATTATTCTTTATTTATTAATTATTATTTATTTATTTAAAAAAAGGTGGATGGACTGCGTCAATGCTAACTTGCACACACTGGGCATAATAGAGCATCTAGCAACCGATCGGAAAGCTTGGAGAACGGCAATCAACACCAAAATAAACATGACAGGAAGGCGTCCAACCCCAGCTGCTGGGAACAGAAGACGTTAAACCGTGCAGTAAGTAGTAAGTAGTAGTATTCACAAATAGCCCAATTTACAACAGGAAAATGTTCATTAACCATTATCCTAATAAATGAGCTATAAAAATAACCCTTCTACCACTAAAACGGTGATAATCGTCAAACACCCACTACTTCACTTGGTTGTAAAGCAGTACAGAAAATAAATCATTAATGGTATTTGAGGCAGGTCTTTAACAGCAAATTGCAGAAAATCGCAGAAAATCGACTGAAAATATCAAAATATCAATGTTAATAACAGCAGAAACGTCCACGTCTTCGGTAATTGCTGTACCTTGTACCTTACGCTGTGATAGCATTTCTTTAACTTAAATGTGAAATTGATATTAGAAATGTTTACATTCAGACACAATACCAAGGTGTAAATTCTAGATGACGTACTATTGGGTGCAGTACAATATCTCCTTGAAAACAGAACGTATTTTTCTTATTCATGTTACTGTAGAGTAAATTCAGTCTTATCCTTAAACAAATTTATGTCTGACATTTTATCCAAATAGACTGAAACGTTCAAACAATATTGGAGTTCAAATATAACACTGGTAAACAAAGAAATTTTTTTTTCTGCCATGGAACTAAAGTACAGTTTTAGACTAATTTGAGGGTGCTGAATTTAAATCTGATCTTAGATTTTCTCCATCACATCAACTTTTTGCGCTACACATATTTATATTTTTTCATGAATTTTTAAGAAAATAATATCCTATCAAATAGTGTAGCAAAAAAAGGCCGAATTATATGGTTCATTTTGGTAAATTTACTTTTCATTTAGTCTCCCAATAAACTGAAGAAAATTTTTGTTTTCTTAGCACATGCATAACATAACCATTTTTTGATATGAAAGTAAACAAACAGATTTCAACTTTCACAACACTCGTTTGCAGGTAGTGTTTTTTTTATTGGTTTTATCACTAAATTTAGTTATTTATTGTTATTATTCTGCTGGGGTTTTTTTTGTGAAACAATGCCTAAGATGTGGGAGGTTGGGTAGAAATTCAAGGAACAACTCAGATAGCTAACAAATTTTTTCTTGTCTGCAGGGTGTGCTACTGACCTAACAATGGCCTCTACATCTCACAGAAGACAGTGCTCAAGTAATCCAAATATACTTTGCTACATCAGTGGGAGCTTTACTTTGAAGAATCAGAGGCGCAGCATTACTGACTTTGTTAAGGGTGTGTAATTGGCTTACTTCAAAGTACCACTTGAAGACCAAGACAAGCATTGGGCTCCTCACAAATTATGCAAAACCTGTGTTGAGATCATGGTCTCTAGGAAAGAATGCAAAACTCAAGTTTGGAGTGCCTGTGGTTTGGAGAGAACCAAGCAAATCATTTAGATGACTGCTATTTCTGCCTTGTCAATGTAAAAGGTTTCAATAAGACAAACAACCATTTTGTGCAGTACCCAAGTATCCCTTCAGCTATTCAACTAGTTGCCCATAGTGAAGAAATACCTGTACCAATATTTACTAAGCTTCCAAAAATTGATGACACCGATCTCTGCTCACCTTTTTCTAGTGATGAAGATAGTGACAAACCAATTCTGCTTACTAAGCAGGCTTTGAATTATTTGGTTAGAGATCTTTATCTATCAAAAGAGTCTGCTGAACTGTTGGCTTCAAGACTGCAAGAGAATTGAATGTTGAAACCCGGCACATGTGTCTAAATTTTATCTTGGGGAAGTGAGTGAGGAACAAGGGGAGCGTTTTCATCAGGACATTAAAATAATGGAAGTACGGTATCAAGGCCGGTGGGACTTACACATGATAGCGGATTATTGCTGAAGTTTGATGGCAGACAATCCAGAAGCTGTACATCAGAGATCAGCCAAGAAAAGAAAGTTCTGATAACTGCTAGTTGATACTGATCTGTGTTCCATATATATATATATGTATTTTTATATTTTATATTTTTTTTGTCATTCTATTTGGATTGCTGTACATTGACTTAGTAATATTTGTTATTCCTTGATTATTAATATACAAAATGTAGTACAAAAAATCACGTTTTTGTTATGAAACTTTCGATATAGCTATAGGTTGATGAGTAATGTTCATAAAAAATTGGAAAATTGCATGGCTCAAAATTCTGATGTGATAGACAAAAACTGAGTTCATATTCGTAATCAGCAGCCCTAATTTAGTAAGAATTTGTTTAAAAACCCTTTGCCAGAAAAATAGTGTTGACCAGTGTAATCCTTAAAAGGTAACATAACAAGGTGGATGTCTACTGATACAGTCAACGAATTTCAAAGCTGTCAAATAAAACTTTAAGTGGCAAACTTTGCTGAAATCTGCAAGGCAAATACACGTATGACGTATCCAGACTATAAACGGATAGTAAGTAGTACGTTTCTCCTTGGCCGTCCTTACAAAAATACGTGTTTCTCTGATAACTTGCAACGATCTTTATATTTTGTTAGTAAGCAGCACAAACCGTCTACTATATGGACAGTATTTCACGACACTTGACGACAGCAAGAGTGTATTAATAAACGTTACTTTTACACTAATACAGTAACACGCGGATAACTATATTCATAATAAAATAACACGAATTTGACAGCATATACCATTTAGACATACTTCGCAAGACAAACAGTAAACTTATGATGACGTCGTACATCTATGCAAAAAAACCCACTTAAACTGTAAAATCTAAACTAGTCAATTTCTTTGTGATAAATGGCTCTTCAAAAATTGACCATTTCAAAGCGTACACTAAATGTAGACACCAACAACTGAACAAAAAAAAAAAGGTAAAAAATTAGCAGAATTCAATCTTTAACATGGCACGGTATAGATTGTGTCTAATCACCTCAACACTTCTCACCTGGTGACACTCAAGTCTATAATTTCTGGATCACTTGTATTTTCCTTTTATCTGAAGCTTTTCATCAATCCCAAAGTACACTGCATCTTTCCGACCGCCCAATCGACTGACGGGAATAAAGGTAATATCACAGGAGGTATCCAGGGCTTTGTTTAAGAATGATGTCCAAGTTTAATGATCAACAAGTGTTTATACTGATAAGGTCTCTACGTGATCGTCGATCGTGGGTTAAAAGCACGTCACCTCCCAATCAATAAAGTAAAAGTATACCCCCAGCAGTCAACATGGTCTCTAATCTTTATGGTTTTAATGTCATTTTCCCCCAGTACTGGGGCTAAGACGGTGCCCTTCACAGGGACTTGGATTTGGCAGTGAGGAATTTCTTGGCCGGATGCCCTTCCCGACGCCAACCGATGGCTTTCTCTTTTGTGAATTTCCAGAGTCGCCCGCTCGGGGAATCGAACCCGGAATTCTTGGTTACTGTGCAGTTGCACTAACAATTTAGCCACGGCTCCCAACATGGTCTCTAATGGTCTTCTAAAATTGCGAATCAAGCTAAATTAAATGGACTTACCTTGGCCAGGTCCTTCCATCCCTCCTCTTCCTCTTTCCGATGACATTCCTCTGCCCCTTCAAAATAAGAAATGGGTCTTGAAAAGCAATCTGTTGCAGGTCAATACAATTTTATTATATTTATTTTAAAAAATTTTATCAGACAGAATTGACACAAACGTATTCTTTATTTGAAATATATACTGATTGATGCCTATGTCTAACAAATTAAGCAGCATGACTGTCAAACTGACGTTAAAAATTTGTTAATAATCCTTTGGAGAAAATAAAAACAAGGTTAAGTGGTTGGGGAGGTAAAGCGTTGACTTAGAAAGAGAGTATCAGAAACAAGTAAACAGAAAGAAAGCAATCATTAAGTCACAATAGAGATTTTAGATGTTAATTTCAAAATACATATATTTTAGCACTGAGCATCAATTTCGGTGAAATCGAGGTTTCGTTCGCAAGGTCCTCAAACAAAATGCTTTGATTAAGAATAGTTGGGATGAGTGTGAAAGGGCCCCCTCCCCCCCAAAAAACCCCCTTAAAACTGCAGGTTAAATCCCGTATTAAACACTGGGGTGCATTGTGTGTGTGTGAAAGATACGAATACTTTAGGTTACTAGTAATGTTTACAGTTAAAAATCTTTACAAAGCACCAAAAGGAATGTTTTCTTTGGTCATTGTTGTTGAATGATGAAGGGGATCATTAGCCCAATCATGTTATCGCGACGTCCTCATAGCTAGCTCAAAACATCACAGGTTCTACTCACCATCGATTCTGGAAAATCCAGTTTTGAGAGCGCATCAATCTTAGTTTGAAAAAAACAAGTGATCGATTCAAAATACATTCACTGAGGCTCAACTGCCTCAGGTCTCTGGATGCACATTAACATGCTGTTTTAGGATGGGCAGAACACCCAACAGCAAAGTTCTTTTTGATTCTGTAATAAATGACGAACTCAGAACTGAAACTGGAAGTGGGTATCTAGCTAAAGCGGTTCGATGTATCAGTGACCACATGGGAGGAAGTAGGCATCAAGTAATACAATGTTGACCGTTTTAAGTAAAACGGGTATATTGATTTAGACATTGACATTGATGAGCTACATTAAAAATTGCAGGAGAATTTGTGAAGCAAAAAGAATCTTGTACAGTGCTCCACAAAGTCCAAGCTGAGAATTAAGATGACCAGGCACAGGCAGAGTATGACTGACATTGATGGTAAAAAGATGGTCATAGTTCAGTATTCGTTTTAGCATTCTTTCTGCATGTTTTTTTTTCAAAGTGTAAAAATATACTTGTCAAGAGTGATGTCCCCACGACTATAGAATATTTGTATTCTCCTTATATAATGACATTAAGCTATACCTTGGAATCAGAATAAGCGAAATTATATGTTATGTATCAATCAGTACAGCAACACGTCTAGGTATTTGACAATAAAGCAAAATGCCAAGGAAACTGGCAATTGAGTACCTTAATAATACTAATTTTTATGGGTATTTAATCTTGCGGGTTGAAAAAACCCCCAACATTTTGTGGGAATTTATATTTTGCGAGTTCAGCCAAAATCCACGAAAACCGCGAAAATCTGTACCCACTGAAATTAATAAAAAGCTTTCTTCCTTTAAATACTATTAAGGTAAGAAGACTTTATAATAAACTATAAAGGTTAGAAAACTAAAATATACAAAAGAGCAAAAAAAGCCTTCCTACCTTTACAAAAGCAGAGCAAAATGACCAAGTGTTAAACAACCCCGTAAAAAAGGTTTTGCATTTGACAACACAGCGAATTGATAAGTGTTAGACAGCAAAGAAGGATGATTAAGTGTTGGGCAATACATCCACATGACTAAGTATTAAACAAGAAAGATAACTCAAGAGTTAGACCTAATTATCAGGTTGCAGGGTAGGTAACTATGAATAAAACAATACAATCCGATGACTACGTATAAAACAACAGATAGACTCAGCAGCGTATTAGACAGTACAATGAGACATCCAAGTACCAAACAACTGCGTATGGCGACTAGGTATCATATTGTAGAACAGCATAGCCAAGCATCAAAAATAAGTGACAAGTATACGACGACAGTAAGATGAAACAGACAAGTGCAGATAACAAAGTGCAAGACCGATTCATAAGACTGTTTATATGTTGCACATTACATTATTGCCGATAAAAAATATTCCCTTGCGCCTTGCGATTTATTTCCCTTTGATGTGGTCTAAATATATATAACCCCTCTCCAATAGACATTCCTGGTAACACAGACCTCAATGTTCAAAATCTTGGTAATAGCTGTGAAGCGTCTGTGATAACAAAATCAGACATACCCTGTTTCTATCCATGATCTCCGTCCATACGTATCTCCCCTGTTTACATAGCTGTCATCGTTTGATAAACTACGGTGAAAGGTGGGGCCACCATCTCCTCGACTCCGACCTAGAACAAGACAAACCATTCGAACATTATATCACACTGCATTCCAATTAGTAAAATTCTCCCATAAATATATTTTCCTCTCATTTTCAGTACTATACCAAACAGTAAGGAACATGAATTATAAAAAAGGTGCGACTTTCAGTATGACACAGGCAGATGACTTTGTAAACTGCTTCAAATCCCATTACGTCTTGTTAATGATCTTTGTTAAATGATTTGTTCTGTAACTGTGTATCACTTCAAAACTACCACAAAGTAATAAACTCGAACATTTTTCTAAATATTTACCCCAACAATGGAAATTTAAAATTTTTTTTCCCCATCCAAACACATACAATTACAAACCTCAATAATCACAAGGTAGTTTGCAATGGCTTGACTATTTAACAAAATTATATATTTTACTAACAAAATTTTTAAAACGATAATAGTTAGGGGTTTGTTTTTCGAATGATAATATTGGAAAATTTGGTGGAAAGAAAGCGCTCATCATCATCATGAAAAACTACCTCCAGAAAACAACCAAGATCGTGTAAAAAAAACTTGATGGTGGGAACGTGATTAGAGGAATGAATATCTGAGTGGTATAGAAGAGCTTGCCAAGTTGAAAAGGTACACAAAGAAAAAATGTACTACATCCAAACAACAATGTTGGTCATTTATGCATAGTGAGGAAATTTGGTGGAAAACGGTTGTTGAGCAACTTTTAAGAAGTACCAAGGTTTAGCATGAGAGATCCAAATATTATGGGATATGAAGACTTAAAAACTCCAATAGTATCTCAAACGTTTCTTCAATGCCTGCCTTAGTGTCTCTTCCGGTATAATGTGGGGTCCAGCTCCTTTGCCAGACCATAGCTGTTTGATGGCCTTCCATACTTCCCCTCTTATGAGGTCGTCTCTGTTTAATGGCAAGTCGTAATTTATTGCCTGAATGTCTAACGGGTTCTGCGGAACTGGTCTGTTCAGGAGTTCTTCGAAATGTTCTCGCCAACTATTTTTCTGCCCCTCGTTTCCTCGAATGATACTTCCTTGTTTCTCTGTAACGGGTCTCTCTGGCTTAGCGAACCTTACTGTCAGTTTTTTTTAAGATATTGTAGAGGTCTGCCATGTTCCCAGCAGGGCTCCCTCCGCTGCCTCTGACACAGCTGCTTCAACAAAGTTTTCTTGTCAGATTTAATACTGTTTTTACACTTCTATTTGCCGATGAGCATGCCTACAAAAGCGCGAGACTTCTCTGTTCTTGTCCGGCTGTTGTTAGTTCTGCTTTGTTCCTCTTCCTGTTTACCACCTTCTCCAATGTATCTGGTGTCATCTACTCTTTTTGATTGTGCTTTTTATAGCCAAGCACTTCTTTATAAGTGCCTCTTTCACTTCTGTCCGCTGTTCATCAATAGTCTCTTCATCCAGAAGCTCCTGAAGAACTTGGAACCTATTTATGAGACCACCCTTTTTGCCTGCATCTTCAGTGGTGTGGTGTTCGACCTCTGCCATTGGCCATTCTCAGTCGGGTTCCTTTTCAGCTCCAGCTTCAATCTAGCAACAACTAGATGGTGATCTAAAGCAACATTTTAACTTATTTTTTTCCTTTTAACTCCGACGTCTCTGAGTGATCTGAGGAACTTTCTTGAATTGGTGATATCCTGGTGATATCCAAGGTCACTTGTGGATTTGCCTGTGGCAGAAAACTGTGCGGCCAATCAGTAGGTTGCTTGTGGCACAAAGGTCCATTTTACTTCATCTCTAGCAGGCCCTAATGTCCCATGATCTCCTTGAGGCTCTTGTTGTCGTTGCCAACTTTTGGGCATTAAAATCTACCATGACGATGATGTTGATGTCTCTTACTGAGGGTAAATGGGTGGGGGGAAGGGAGACGATTGTCTGCAATCTGTTATAAAACTCCTCTTTAGTCCCTTCATTGTTTTTGTTTGTTAGACCATAAAACAGTACAATGCTCATGCTGATCTTTCTCTGTATTGTTCTAAACCAGACTGTTAGGATAAGTGGACCATGGGCTTCCCACCCCATGAGTGCCCTCTGTGCCATTTGGGAGACTAAAAGAGTATAAGACCAACTCCCTCTGTGTGTAGTGGATCCTCATTCTCATGCCTGGAAAACAGCAGCCACTCTCCTGTGGTGAGTCTCTTTTGTCCACTGTCTGTCTCATCTTGACTCACTGATGCCAAGGACTTCCAAGCGATAGCCCCTCATTTCTGCAGCCACCTGATCTGTTTTTCCTACTTGGTACATGGTCCTTGCATTCCATGTCCTGATGCTTATGATAGCCCTGGTTGAAAGAATGATAGTCGACTTCCTCAGGAAAATCCATCTTTTCCCAGAGGTCAATTTGTTGTTGGCTTCCTTGTTTCCGTTTCTGTAGCATTCAAATCTTTTTAAAGGGAGGGGTTCCTGACCCCTTGTCCAACCCCCTTCTCTTCCTTTTTGCAACCAGCATTGGCAGAGTTTGGACTTCTCTACAGCCAAGATAATACTTGGTATAATCTGTATGTACACAAAGTCTTGATGGGTTTGACTGGATTAAAGTATGTAATTGATGATGTTGTGAGAGAGGGCTGTCTGAAATGGTATGGGCATGTATTGAGAAAAGAAGACAATGAAGGTGTAAAGAGAGCAATGCTGTTTGAAGTTGNAGACTAAAAGAGTATAAGACCAACTCCCTCTGTGTGTAGTGGATCCTCATTCTCATGCCTGGAAAACAGCAGCCACTCTCCTGTGGTGAGTCTCTTTTGTCCACTGTCTGTCTCATCTTGACTCACTGATGCCAAGGACTTCCAAGCGATAGCCCCTCATTTCTGCAGCCACCTGATCTGTTTTTCCTACTTGGTACATGGTCCTTGCATTCCATGTCCTGATGCTTATGATAGCCCTGGTTGAAAGAATGATAGTCGACTTCCTCAGGAAAATCCATCTTTTCCCAGAGGTCAATTTGTTGTTGGCTTCCTTGTTTCCGTTTCTGTAGCATTCAAATCTTTTTAAAGGGAGGGGTTCCTGACCCCTTGTCCAACCCCCTTCTCTTCCTTTTTGCAACCAGCATTGGCAGAGTTTGGACTTCTCTACAGCCAAGATAATACTTGGTATAATCTGTATGTACACAAAGTCTTGATGGGTTTGACTGGATTAAAGTATGTAATTGATGATGTTGTGAGAGAGGGCTGTCTGAAATGGTATGGGCATGTATTGAGAAAAGAAGACAATGAAGGTGTAAAGAGAGCAATGCTGTTTGAAGTTGAAGGCAGAAGAGGACGAGGAAAACCACCAATGAGATGGAGAGATAAGATGGAAAAAGATGCTGGAAAGATTGGCCTTAAAAAAGAAGATGCAAAGGATAGAACAACATGGAAAACAAAGATTGGTCGAAAGTCGGTAGCCCAATGACAGTTGGAAAAGGGCCGACTATAAACAATGGATGGATGGATGGACAAAGTCTTGAAGGCTGACTGGGAATAGTAAAAACGATGGGCGAGCTCGGTATTTTGCAAAGGTATATTTTTAGAAACTTGGATCTGGAGATATTAAACAGCTGAGGTCAAATGACACTTACATGATAAACAAACCAACAATACCTAAACATCTTTGTTTATCTTTCTCCTTTCCTATGCTCTCTGAAGAAATGGGAGTATGAGGTTGACAGGCAATCCTCAGAAATTTTTATGTTGGTACTGGGTTAAAGTATAACTGAAGCCCACAAATTGCTATGAAAAATAATACCTCAGCACAAATGATTCAGCTGGGAAGGTCATGAACCACGAGGTTTTCAATAATTGTCTTAAAAGTAAAAGCACAAGATTTCCCAACTCAAAACTCAGAGAGGCCATCTATTACAGGGCAATACCAAATAAGGATTCAACCAGCACTGACCTTGGAAAAGGCTTTGGTTTCTTTGGTATGGTGAAGAAGCAGCTGGAAGAGTTCTTTGGGAGTTGCATATGCCCATGCAACTGTCTTAGGGTCAAAAAGCTTTGGATTTAATTAAGGTTTAATACTACTCAAACAATGGTTCTTTAACAGTTAAAATTATCTACCTTTTGCACTGAGTACTTCAGGGCTACACTGAAAAAAGTAAATTCTGTTTCATCACTATAGAAAACTCAACAAAGAAAGAATACCTCTGCCACCACGAACTGCTCCTCTTCCCCTGCCTGGTGTACGACTCATCATTTTGAGGGCCAATACACTATTTACTCCACCATGTACACTTCTCTGTAAGGAAGGGAAGGTAACATTAATTAGCAATTAAAAATTAAAGTTGTTCCAGGTAATGGTATTTGAGTAAGCTACCTATCGTAAAAATACAAGTATGTATGGCACAATCTCTTTTGAAAGGCAGAAACCCCAGTAATTATAGTTCTCTTGCATTACATACGACATATCACTATTATACAATCATCATTATCATACACTTGATAAATCATCCCACTCACATTTATAAAAAATTCACATGATATAAGTAGTCAATCTGAGCTCCAGAGATGTATTGTAAACATAACCCAACTGAAAGGGGGTATAAAACAAGTTATTCACCCATAAACCATTAAAACAAATGGTTAAATTTATTACTATTATAATCTCTTGGTCAGTTTTGTTGGTTTAAAATATGTGAACAAGCTTTGCTGTTGAAAAATGGTGTGGGAATTAAAATACCAGACTTACAATCTGTCCTTTTCAAAATTAACCCCAATGCAAGTTTGCCATTCCTCACCCTATTTTGAGTTGTAAATTAATATATTTACATGCCTATCTGTCTGTCTTCCTTTCTCTCTCTCTCTCTCTCTCTCTCTCTCTCTCTCTCTCTCTCTCTCTCTCTCTCTCTCTCTCTC
>RDPX01000362.1:289785-299847 GCA_003991215.1 Morbakka virulenta | reverse complement strand
CTCTCTCTCTCTCTCTCTCTCTCTCTCTCTCTCTCTCTCCCTCTCTCTCTCTCTCTCTCTCGCTCTCTCTCTCTCTCTCTCGCTCTCTCTCTCTCTCTCTCTCTCTCTCTCTCTCTCTCTCTCTCTCTCTCTCTCTCTCTCTCTCTCTCTCTCTCTCTCTCTCTCTCTCTCTCTCTCTCTCTCTCTCTCTCTCTCTCTCTCTCTCTCTCTCTCTCTCTCTCTCTCTCTCTCTCTCTCTCTCTCTCTCTCTCTCTCTCGCTCTCTGTCTCTGTCTCTCTCTCTCTCTCTCTCTCTCTCTCTCTCTCTCTCTCTCTCTCTCTCTCTCTCTCTCTCTCTCTCTCTTTCATGAACAGAAATAAAACCTGGTTACCTCTTCTTCCTCACTTAGTGACTGAAAAGCCAAAGGTTGACCTGGGCGGTCTCTCATCAGCTCCTCAAAACTCTTTAATTCCACTGGTTGTGTCAAGTCTTCACAAAACAGAGCTAGCATTTCCTCTCTTCCATACCGGAACTCCGCAAGTTTGTATTTTACTGGTGCTGGTGCCACTGTTGCCGGGGCAGGAGGAGATGCTCCACTGTCCCCACTTGATAGTGCTCTTAGCCTGAAATGAGGAAAAAGTGATATATTACACACAATTTTTAAATATTGAGATCAAAATTAAACAATGGAAGTAATAGTTTCAAACATCTTTTGTGTGTATGGTAGTTAATTTACTTCTAAAAATTGTGTGACAGGTAGCCTCTTATCAAAGTCACTGTCATATCAGCATCATCACCAGTGATAATGGTTAAGTGGATTCCTGGGCTCTCAAAAAAAATCCTGGCATGTGCCATAGTAAACATCAAAAAAGCTTCTCATTTTTCTGTGGTTGTCAATTTTTTATTGTCTCTGGCAACTTTGAGTTATATGACCTTTTGAAATTATATCTCTGGTACAAAACACTCATTGGTAATGGGTAATGTTGGTAAGGCCATTCAGCCATTACATCTTGCTTTAATAAAAATAAAATTATTATGCTAAAATCAAAACGTTATTGTGGTGGTGGTAATGGTTCCCCAAGCTCTGCCATGCTAGGAAGCCTGAACCATGCTAAAAAGGCACCATGCAAAAATGGCACCACATCAACTGGATCTGAGCATAACTGTAGGGTCCTACTGATTTTTATGCTATTGTCTGTGGACTGGCAAGTAAGCACAATCTTCTATGATATGTGTGACTGTGTGGGGGCTAACTTGGCAGAGAGAATATAAGTCTGTGTCAGTGTTGTCTGTGTTTTGTTTGTAGGTATTTAGTGATGGGTGATGGCCACAGCAAAGTTGTGACAGGTGTACCATCTCCAACCATGTGAGCTAAGTTTCTGTATGGTGTATGGTGGGGGTGGCGGTGAGAGTATCAGGGTGGTGGTAAGGAATATAAGATGTTGGTGTAGTGTCTGTGAAGTGTATTTGCCATCTGTCTGCATGTTGGAGGGTGATCACATACAACATAGCATGGCATATTTATGTTTGTGACCAATGTCAAAGACTGTGTACCTCTCAAGTCCAAATGTTGTCAGACTGTAAGGATCTTGGCTTCAGCATGTAAGTGTTCCATGAGTGTAAATCGTGTACTGACCAGGCTAATTATTGGGTGCTGTATTTTGGACAGTTTGTAGTATGTTCAGCAGTGTGTTGGATATGGCAGGGTGCTAGGAACGGCTGACATACAGAGCAGATGTATTGTTTTTATACTATGGTGAGTGTTTCCTCGTGTTCTCCAAATTTTGTGCTTGATCTTGACCTTGGTGCATGTAGTCTGTGTTTCCATGTGAACCAAATGAGAAGGGCATGTTGTGACTCCAAGGATTTTTGTTTCACGCCTATGTGAAATTGTGGTGTCATGTTGTAGGTCTGTGCTGATGTTCTTTGTAGCAATATTAGACACAGAAGGTGCAATATCCATTCTATTTTATGTGAGACAGTTGTGTGATAAAAGCTAGTACTTGTATTTTTATCTATTCCTTCTGAAATGGTTGTTAGATCATCTGCAAGTGGGGGTATATATGTTGGTGGTTTGGCATGCCTTGCATGTATAAATTCAAAAGTGAAGGATGTAAAACAGAGCCCTGAGGAGGAGGTCACTGTTTAGAAAGTTTCTGATTTTGGAGAACTCTTCATTGTAGTGTCCAAAAGCTTGTCTGTCTGTCAAGTAGTTTGCAAGCAAGCATTTGGTGTAGTTGTGTAGTGTGCTTTGGTAGATTCTCTTTATGAGAAGTGGTTTGGATATGGCATCAATAGGTTTACTTATGTCTATTGTGATTGGGAGTATAGGTTGTTGGAAAAGAGCTGTCTTGAATTGATGCCATCTTGTCTTTTTGTGTGAGATTGGTGAGTAGTGTAGTGGTAGAGGGATGTGATCTATAACTGCATTGTGTGGATGACAGTGGTGTGTATGGTGGTTTGGAGTAAAAAAGGATGTTCTACTACTTTGAATGGTGTGCAGAGTAATCTCATGGGTCTGCAGGAGGTACCTTGCAGTGGTGTTTTATTTGGTTTCATTAGTGTTATGATCTTACCTATTTTCCAAATGTGGTATCATGCAGTGTGTGTATAAATTATTGGCTATGTTTGGTGAGTTTTTGTATGACATTGGGATTGCTGTTTGCATTTTTTGGGTTTAAATGTCATTTTCTCCAGTACCTGAGGCTCAGATGGTGCCCTTCAGAGGGACTTTGTTTTGTTGTGAGGAATTTCTTAACCAGACACCCTTCCAACACCAACCAGCGGCTCCAATGTTTATGTGAAGTATTTTTCTGATGTGGTGATTGAGGCATGACTTTGTTTCTGCTGTTGGAGTCAATGGGGCAGTTGATAGTTTTGTAAAGTTTGGATGGGTTGGTCTTGTAGTTCAGTGTTTCTTGAAAAGCTAAACAGTATTCTGTCTGTTTCTGTGCTAGTTTGGTGTCTATTTCAGTATTTAACTCACATATACAGTTTGATGTGATACCAGGGTAAAAGGTTTGGTGTTCTTTATAAGTTGTTATATTCACTTATATGTTTGTCAGGTATCAAGTTCAGTATCTTCTATTGGTTTTGGGAATGTGACTTATGTCTGCATTATTAATTATGTCCTTAAATAATGTTGCTGTGTTATTGAATATTTGTGGTGATGTTATGGCTGTGAGGTTTAGCTCCTGGAAATGAACCTCTGTGATGTGTCAAGTTAAGTATATAGTGTTATCATGATGGGAATGTGGTCTAAGGATAGATCTGTCCTTGTTTCCCATGCTATTGATGGTGCTTGGTTGGGTGAGCAGAAAGTTATGTATTGGAAGGTGAGACTGGAATTGCTTTCATGTGGTATGTGAGTGTGTGTTTGCATGTCTCTGTTGTTAAAGATGTGGAGTTGGTTTAATTGTGTGGAAATGTCTGTGCTTCTTTTTGTGATGTACTGGTGGGCATACCAGACTGTGTGTTTGGCATTAAGTATCCACTGAGAACAACATCATCTTGGGTATTGAATGCCTGCAATTTGCCTGTGTACTTTGATGATAAACCTGGTGAGTGTTCTGGAGGTATGTATGTATTAATCATTGTAACATGTCTATTGTGTCCTGTTTTAATGCTGAAGGCTTTTAATTCTGTTTCATTGTCCACTGGGTAAGTAAGTAAGTAACTATTTATTCGCCACTAAAAACAAAAAAACAAATGTACAAAGGTAAAAGCTTAAAACCTAGTACATGATGTCATCAGAAATAAGAGTAAACAGAAAGAAAAAAGAACAAAACATACAGGCAGGATAGTATTCTAGAGAAATGGTGGCAGGGGTAGCATAATACAGATCATGAAGACCTTATTTTCATTATGGCCCCTTCTAACAGAAATGGTCATGTAACATATAACAGAGGACAGACATTGAGCTGCACCATATCTATAACAATCTACAATTACCCAATGGAAGCAATATCAATAGCCATGCTGTAAAGAAAACAGAATTTTCAGTAATACAAGTAGATATCCTCTTTCTTCTGGAGTTTTTCAAAGAAAACTTTTTTTATGTTGAACTTAAAAGTTACTATTTGTACTTAATTTAATGTGTGAAGGAAACCTATTCCAAAATTTTGGACCTAGATATGATAAAGCTTTTTGGCCATTGTTACTGCTTCGGTATGGTATCTGAAGTTTGCAAATTGCTCAACTCCAACATGGTCTCTATTGTCAAGCCTCAAGCAGTATCTTATGCATTTGTTTGAGCTGTCTGTATCTTTTTGGCAAGGCACTTGCTGAGGTTTGAGTACCAAGCAGTGCATGCAAAAGAAGTGGACCCAAGATTGATCCTTGGGGAACTCCGCAAGATAGCCTACTGGGGAGGAAAATTCATAGCACACATTAACTGAGAAAAACCTGTTAATGAAGTATGACTTGAACCATAATATCATTGACTCAGCAAAACTCAAACAGTGCATTTTTTCATGCAGAATTTCATGATCAATTGTGTCAAAATGCTTTTTAAAGGTCAATCAAAATTATTCCAGTCATCAGTCCTTTTTCAAATCTGTTTAAGACTTTATTTTCGGAAACCTGATTGATATTTGTACAAAATTTTGTTATTACCAAGAAACAGCTGTGTTTGATTATGAATCACTTTTTCTATGACTTTCGATATTAGTATTAGCGGTAGAAGGGGGATATGTCTGTAATTTTTTGGTTCAGTTTTTGACTCTTTCTTGTAAACTGGCTTTAATTTTGCTATTTTGCAATCATCTGGGAAATTGGACAAGGCTATTGATAGGTTGCATAATTCTGTGACAGTAGCAGCCAAAATGGAAGCACTGTCTTTAAGAAATTTTCCAGTAAGGTTATCCAATCCTGCACTTTTATTAGGATTTATTTACTCCAATAGCTTTTGTACAGCATTGGCTGTTGTTGGTTGAAAAGAAAGTGTTTTGCCATCGAGATTCAGTTGTTGGTAGTATCTTTAGACTGTGTATTTGCCAAATTTCTTTGGGGGTCTGGGAGTTTCCTGACCGAGTCATCTGCTATATTCAAATAAAAATCTTTGAAAATTCAATGTTAGATTTGGGTTCAAAAGATAACTTGCCATCTTTTTCTAAGCAAAATGAGGGAGGCAATTTATGTGTTGAGGGCAGGCCTAAAGATTTCAGTGACTTTCAGAGTTCATGTGGTTTATCAATATTTTCACTGAGTTTATTTACAACAAAATTTTTATTTTTATTTTTTATCATGCTCTGTACTTAACTTTGCACCTTTTTGTAATTTAGGTCATCACTTTCTTTTATTTTTTTGTGTTAGTGTAGTGTTCTGGAGTTGTGTGTTCTTTCAATGTATGTAATGTTTTGATGTATCATAGATGACTGAATGGAAGATACAGCATGGGCAAAAGGTTGGTCGGCTCTGGCTGACCAGGTAAGGAAAGGTAATGATGCCTTGGAGTAAGTTATTCAGCACAAATTGTCTAGTTTCAAAAACATATTAAAGAAGGCTCCAAATAGTGCCCTATATACCTCAAGCTACTCAGGACGGGTCTGGTTTCTACTACATTTGAAAATCAAATTACTAGGGTGTAATGATCAAATTTTTCTGTCCTTTTAAATATTGTATAATTATTTCTTTTCATGTAACATAGTACTTAATGTTTATTCTTCTGTTTGCTCTAGGCCATTCTAGGTTTAATTCTTTTTTTATTAAAGTTTTGAAATAGATTTTTTTCTCTGCAACAATTGCAAAAACTGGATACTGACTCAATCTCATCAACAGCTAACAAAGAATAGCTTCATAGGCATTGTACTTTTGAAATTTCTTTTGGTGTTCTACCAGATGGAGCAAATAAATTATTTGTTTTAACAAATTATGTTACTTATGTTACTACCTAGATGAAGCTAATCAGGTTCTGAAGTCTCAGTACATTAAACCTATGAACAAAAGTCTTAGCTCATCAACTCCTAGCAACTCACTGGCAACAAAGTGGTGAAACTTGAGATGTATTTCTTTAGGCACTCAAAGCAATGTCTAAAGACTGCAACAACAAAAGATGTCTCATTGAGAACCTATCAGGATGACTCTATGTGATGCAGTCATCACTGGATTTCAATCAAACATGGTTCAGCATTGTCTTTTGGAGAACAAAGTGCTTGATCTTACAACCATACTCAGTAGAAAAAGGTAGCATAAAGTTCAAGCTCTATGCTGCATTATATAAATATATATACATAAAACAGAAATAAAAGTGTGAATTGTACCCAACTTCCACTAATCCTGTTCAAAAAAATTCCAATACAAGTTCATATATATATATATTAACACATGTGGAAAGCAGCCACTGCCTGTCACAAGCCCAGGACCTCTGTTACCAACATGGTCTATCTTATGTCTGTCTCTTATCTAAATTTCTGAAGCACTTCTTCTATGGCTTTGTTTATGTATTGTGTCTCAAGTCGTGTAAAATTTGTTTGTGATGTATAAGGCATTTTTTGTTTTTTGTTTTTTTATGTTATTATTTTGTCAAAATAGAAGCCTTAACATCTGGCTGTTTGGAGTTTACTCCTAATACTATATATATATATATATATATATATATATATATATATATATATATATTCTGATGCTTAACATTTTAAGATTCTTTAATCTATTTTGATAAAAAACTCAATATAGTTTACACTCTGGATTTTTTGCTGACATTGTTGAAAAGGTGGTAGTTTACTTTGTTATATTATCTCACAAAATTTGACATAGTACACATGTGTACTTTTGTGATACCCTCATTAAAAATGATAAAAAACAAAGATAAACAACAGATGTAGGAGTTTTATAATGTAATGAGTCATAAGCTTTTTCTGAGCTGGATTCAGGAGCCATTAGCTCAGAATTTTTAAAGATAAGCAATTTGCAAATGACCTCATGTCGAAGTAAAAACAACAACAAAATAAGACAAATATATATATTATTAAAATATCACCTACCACTCTGGTCCAAATGTTAAGCTTGACATTTTTACTAGTATTCTATGGAAACCAGAAAAATAAGAACAAACTTAAAAATCTTTATCAGGTCTCTGAGAACAATAATGAAGCTTCAAAATAGAAAAATGCCATGTTGGGGTATTTTCTCTTTTTCTTTCAGCAGGACAAACAACAAACTTTTCCATTCAAGCCCAGGAAAACCCTTGGGTACACACTAGAAACTGAGAAAAATCACTTTTTCAACCCGTTTAATTCCGCTATCCCTGTGTGTTGTTTCAGAAAAGCCCAGTGATTTAAGTTTTACAATAGAGGGATATGTAAAGGAGGCAAGATTAGCAAAGTGATTATGCCAAAATTTTATAGAAGATCAAGAAAAATCTATTGTTTGAACCTTCTCAAAATGGAAAAACTCCCTCTCTCTCTAACTATTCTTGGAGAAGAACCAAAGGTTGACGGTCACAATGTCAGGTTTTCTTTTTGTTTTTAAAGTACTGAACCAGCTCTTAAAAATAAATTATTTACAAAAACAGCAAATACCCTTAACATCACGTTGATGTGTGAAATTTTCTGTGATTTCTATGGCTTTTCTCTCCATTTGAAAATTCAGTACTGTATCACTCACTCACTCACTCAAACACCACTTGCACAATCCTCTTGGAATGTCAACACAAAATTCCTGTATACTGCTTACAATTGTTTCAAACACCAAAACGTGGATCTATCTACTGTTCAAGTATTGGGCTCTGGAAGTAAGTCAATATTGCAGGTAGTATTTCCCACCCAATTAAATGACCAGTAAAGTAACTTTGAAGTGCGTACAGCATTATTCGCATAAGCCTGTCAAACGTTTCCTACGGGATTTAGATATTCCCGTGATATTTCCTTCCAAGTTTTTCTGAAACCAAAATCTAAGTTTCTTCTTGAGTACTAATATTCCAGACACATAACCTTTGGGCGATGGTTATCTGCCCTTTCTAGCACTTTATTTGTTTACAATAAAACCTTCTAAGTATGCCTTGTGCTATGGTATGAAGAATTTCCCCGAGGTCCCTCTGTCCAATTAGTAACACTGCCAGGAAATAGTTATGCAGTCTTTCCACATATACCGTTATTTTAGTCTTGGGTCTACCTTCTCATTATTTTTTTGGTTTCAAGAATGACGAAAAAAGCACTTCGCAATGCAGGCACGAGGTAATGCGCAAAAAACAACACGGCTAGCAAAAGCAATTTTATGTACTGTGGTGTCTTAAACGCAAAGTAGCGTACGAAGATAATAACAATAATTGTCTTTAAGGCTTTACAGTAATTTCCCAGTTCATAATAACTCACATAGTGATTTAAAAGGTACAATGTAAGTCAAAACAGCAGGTCTGGGAGGCACGGAACTTATCAGCAAACCACATGAGGATACATCTATCTAAGAACTTGATACAGCTCATGCCAAATTTAGTGCAGCCATGTCTTTTTACGACGAAATATCAAGAAACTCTTCTTCCAGTATGAATAGCCATCAGCTACTGCAAAGAGAAGCGACTGCAACTGATGGGGACGTTTACGTTAATGCTGCGTCTACAACTACAAAACAAATGCTGTCAGACCTGGCGCTTTTAAAGCTAAAAATTCATACCCTGAAATAGCAAGAGTGGAACAGAAATGCACCACTTCCTTCGTTATAACAAGCATATTATCACACTGTCATTCTCTTAAAATAGGAACTAATATATTTATCATAATACTACCCTTAACCAAGGCATAGCTGTGAGCAAGCATCCAGGGCTGTAAACAGTTTGGTGAGCCCCATCTCCTCTTTGAATCTTAAAATTGACTGGGAAACTAAACAGTGCTTTATAACATTGCTGTAAACTTTTCATAAACCTCATAGGCAATTTAAAAGTAATTCACCTACTATGAATCCTCTTGACAATGTTGAAGGGAATGCCTTTCACTGACGAAATAGACGACCGTGAGGTTACAATTTGTTTTTCTCTGTTCCAGATTCAAAATGGCGACTATCTCATCGTGGCATTGATCACGTGGTCTGGGGCTTTTCAGGTTGGACTGCATGTGATGTCAACAAGGTCAAGATGAGGGGGAGACGCTGTGTTTTCTTCCTCGAAAATTATTATTATTATTACAAAAAAAATATTTTGATATGCTTTTGTGTACCAGTTACCTAGGGTGAGTGAAGTTGTGTACTGTGTGTTTAAGGGTAAGAAAAAAATATCAGTACATACATGTAGTGAGATTAAATACGAACATGAAAGGGGACAAAAGTAATACGAACACACAATCTTGAAAAATAAATTTAGTTATATAAAAATCCATACATAGAACAATTCATAACATGAACATCAATTTTAACAAAAAACATAGCACTTCAGAACAGGGAAAAAGTTTTGTCTAAATGCTAAGGGCTCTTCTTAAGATGTGAGCTGTGCTATTCAACAAGATCTTTTGGACTTCTTGAAGAGATGGTTTGACTGGGATTTGGTCTAGAAAGTTTTGGGGACCATTTTTATAAGTCCTAGAGCTTCGACTACAACAGGTAAGTTTTTTATTTCCAAGTGCATTGTTATTATTATTATTATTATTATTATTATTATTATTATTATTATTGCTTTCCATAGGAATAGTAGTGTAGATCGTCTGTACATCGAAAGAAAGGATGGGGGTCGTGGCCTGATCAGCGTTAAAGATTGTGTGAGGCAGGAAGAGTTAGGGTTAGAAGAGTATGTACATGCTACTGAGACGATTTTGGAACAGGTGGCTGGAATGATTATGCATGGAAGGGAGACAAAGAAGCATTACAAGACGAGAGTGGTTGAGGAGAGAAAGGAGAGATTGATGGAGAAGGCTATGCATGGTAGGTTCTTTCGGGAGATGGATGAAAATGCAACAGAGAGATCAGTACAGTGGGTTAAAGGTGGTTTCCTTGCAAAAAGCACAGAGGCATTTGTGTTTGCTGCTCAAGAGCAAGCATTGAGGACAAGGTTGGCGCAGTCGAAGTGGGATGGTGGTGTTAGTCCTATGTGTCGCATCTGCGGAATTGAATCTGAGTCAGTTTGGCATGTTGCGTGTGGGTGTAAGGTACTGGCTCAGA
>RDPX01000362.1:242222-256262 GCA_003991215.1 Morbakka virulenta | reverse complement strand
TGCATCACTGGTCGTCCGCTGCATTCAATAACAATCATAGTTTGGGTTAGGCAAACGAACTATTATAACAGTTAAGTAATGGAATTTATCTTTCTCGTCGCAACGTTCCGGTGGTCAAATGTTCAAGGTGTACAAGGATTAAAAGAAATCTGGATCTCCTTTCGCGAGGGTGACCTCCTATCTCACTGGATAGCATTTCTTTGCTTAATTGATATATATTATTTACACAGGCCATGCGTATATTCACTGCGAGAAAAAAACCCTGCTAGAATTTTTGAAGTACACTCTTCATAAGCAGGAAAGTTATGCAAAAACAATCAGTTTTCACAAAAAGCCTCTTGAGCGGTAGTTTACACTGAACGACTGATGACACAGAGTGGAATTAGCTAAACAAAAGAGAAGTTTATAACTGTGTCTTGAGACCAACGCTCGCTCTTTATTCTGTCTACAAAAATTTTATTCTTATTTACAACTTCAAAAAATTCTGTCTTGAAATACAAAACTATTTCAATAAGCAAAGGTCTCTACTCTTGGGAATAACAACATGGACAAAACGCATAAAAATACTACTATAAAAATTACACATTGGTTTTAAGCCTCTGACAAGCTATCTGCTTTATTCCAGGTGAAACTGACCAATAAGCAATTGTAATAGACACCATATTAACATCAGTACTTGTGGCGCAGAAACATGGATATTGAGTTATCAACAACAAGTGGCTCTCCATAGGAACAAAGAAACGTTTTGCGCAGGGTTTCCACTGCTAATAATCTGTGGCTGCCATAGGAAAGGTAACCTTTCACGAACCTCTCATAAATAAAAGCTACAAAGTTTGCAATTTGTTTAAATGTGATGTAATGCAAAATCATATTTGAAGTTCACTATTTTTCACCAAACTTGGCGATTGGAGTTCGGGAGGGTAAATTACTATGATATGTGGACATTCAGAGTAGATTAAACGATGATGATGAAGATGATTATTATTATGACAATGCTCAATACTAATCGACACGCTGATATTTGGAAATTTTTATGAAAAATGTGATATACCAGTCAACTTATCATAGTACTGTTTCGTTTACCGGAAATAAGACAATGAACGTATAACAGCTTCAGTTCACATGCCCGCATGAATGTAAATGTCCGCTGTCTTCTGTTTTGCTTCGGTAACATTTGTGACTGTGAAAGTTGACAAATAATTCAAAACCATAGTTCTGAAATATAACCGCTGAAAATAGCATATTTCAAATCTTTCCTTTTTCCTTTCACTATGAAACCATTGCCAGTTTAGCTTGCAATGGCAATTAATTTCGATTATGGTATGTTCAAATTAGTACCTTGGCTAATGTTAATCAACAGTTTCGTCTCCTCTAAATTTTTGTCGAAAAATAGTCTTATTTTAATAGCATTTATGATTTGATTGCTTCCCATCAAAACATTCATTAGGCAAGCTTGCAATGCTTGTATCTCTACAAGATTCTCATTATCTTTCATCAATACTCGACAAAAGACGATCTTGTCATTTTGCCTGTTTGGGACGAATAGTTCCGCTATCTATCAAACTGTTTCCGGTTTTTCCAGATTTCACGCCATGCCCACTTTCACAACTTTCTTTCCAAATTCGCTATTTCTGTGTTACATAAATCTTTTGCAATCTGGTTCACACGTTGAAAGTTACTTCAGGAGTACTATCCTTTAAATTCTCTAAAGTGTTCTTTTCCAGAGCTTTGGCAGTGTGAACCTCTAAACATTCACGAATGTATGGAAGAAAAAATGTCAAGGCACCATCAGATGGTAACGTTGCCAAGAATTCCACTGGCGACATCATTCTGGCGAGGGAAACAAGCGCACCTGAAGAAAAAAAATAATAAAAAACGTCAAAGCAATTAACAATAGTAAACAATTAAAAGCTTCAGACTAATAACACGGTTCAACAAATTTTCGGCATCCTCGTTTATCGGAAAACATTTTTAATATCTGAAGGCCATTTTTGGCGATGATTCTAGATCCGTCTCCAGACATCTCATAGCACGTGATAATAAAAAGATACAGACAATTTTAGATTATTTATTGAATCATATAAAAACAAAATGTATTTATACATGTTTACAAGGGGAAAAAGGTGGATATTGAAATAGGCCATCCCGGACAATATCATGGGTTGCCCTTTGGCAAGGCATAGCACCCAAAAGTCACCCTACTAGGGTCACCGGTGAAGATATCGGTAGCAGGATATCAGATGTGCCGCTGGCAATCATCAACAAACAGATGCTTTGGTAGCTGTACAACACGTCCAGCAGATGAACAGTTTATCGTCAATGGTTGGGGTGAATAGCTTCAATTGAAGTTACTGCGTTTCGGAGTGAGTACTCCTAGTTGCTGTTGCACCAACTCTCTAAGAGAAGGACACTCTGGCAGAAAACCTGAAGACACTCAGTGAAACCTGCGGCTGATATAGTTACCAGTTATCTTGCACTTGCTTGTGATTGGATCATAACTGTGGATGCTCAGAGGGTGATATATGTGTAGTACAAGCACATGTCATTGAGATCTTTTATGTACAGATATCTCTTCAAAAGTCCTGTGGCAATGGAGTAGTGGCAACGTGTACAGACTTAACAAGTTGGAGGTATGAAGTCACAATTCTGCACACAGGCGTCAAAGCTTATCTTAACATCGTCGATAGTTCTGCTGAACAGGTACTAACCTGGGTAGAGCTTTTTGCGACTGAGCAGTCCTTTTTAGGGACAACGCCGCTCATACAGATTATGGAAAGGGCCAAGAAAAGGTGACCTAAACATCGTCTGTTCAACCGGAAGCTGGCCAGCTACCTGCAGCTGACGGCTGTTCAAACTTGCAGAGTAAACAAAAGTAAAAAAATACAATTTATACAAAGGAGAGAATTAAATTGAATATTGCTGATTGGAATGTAAGCACACTTCTTGATCGTGAAGAGTCTGCTCATCCAGAATGAAGAACAGCTGTTGTCGCCAAGGAACAGGCTAGGTACAAAGTGGACATTGCTGCTTTATCTGAAACTCGGGTGCTGATGTACTTGGCCTTAGAAAGACTAAACATACAGACTGGTTTGATGAGAATTATGTTGCAATTACCAGTCTCCTGGACGAGAAACCAGGTTTCATGAGAAACTTCTGTGTTATTCCCGTTCAACTAGAGCATGTGTGGAAAAGGATTTCAAGGAAGCAAAATCGAACCTGCAGCATGAGATTCGACACATAAAAAACAGATGGTGGTCCGAAGTGTCAGCCAACATTTAGAGAGCATATGACTTGAAGTATTCAAAAGCTTTGTACAGTAAAATTAGACAAGAATTTGAACCACCACCTCCAAAAATGGTGCCCATGAGATTTAAAGATGGTTCTACGCTACCAAAGATGCTGACAGCATTATGACACGTTGGACAGTATCCCGTCCAATCCTGGTGCTTTCCCAGTGTTAATTTCTTTCATGGAGTTTTTTGTCTCAACAATACTGGGATCTGTCATCATCTCCTCAATGATGTCCTTTTGAGGTTGAACATCAATAACTAATTCATCTATTTCTGATGAATTATCAAACAGATCAGTAAAATGTTCCAATCGAATTATTGCTGTTTGGAGGAGATAACCTTGCTAATGCCATTCATATGCTCATCCTTGCTGTGTGGCATGACAGGACTGTTCCTCGTGATTGGGTGGACGCGATAATGCTTTCTATTTATAGAGGGAAAAGATTGAAGTTTGAGTGTGGTGACCACAGAGGTATCAGCCTACTTGAAGCAGTGGGAAAAGTTCTTTCAAAGATTCTATCAAATCGGTTGATGGATTGGGTCTGACCTGCTATCATTTCAGAGACTCAATGTGGTTTTCGAGCTGGACGTGGGTCAATGGATATGATCTTCATTGCTCGCCAACTTACGAGGAAATGTATGCAGCATCAGGTACTGTTATACCAAGTCTTTATTGATCTGACCAAAGCTTTTGATACCATCAATCGTAGTGCACTCTGGAACATTTTTATGAAACTTGGATGTCCTGCGACTTTTGTAGAGATGGTTAAACAGTTACACCATAAAATGAAGGGCCGAGTAAGCTTCAGTGGTTCACTGTCAGAACCAATATCAATTGAGAATGTTGTAAAACAGGGTGACATACTGGCTCCTACTCTTTTCTCAATCTACTTTGCTGTTATGCTTTTTCATGCTTTTAAGGATTGTGATATAGGGGTAGGCATACGGTTTCGAACATCAGGTAAGCTTTTCAACCTTCGGTGTCACAATTCGCGCTCTAAAACGTTTCAAAATATTGTTCGTGAGCTTTTGTATGCAGATGATGCTGATCTTGTTGCACATTCAGAGGGGGAAATACAGCTGATTATGAATAAACTCTCAAGTACTTGCAAAGCTTTTGGCCTCACGATCAGTCTCAAAAACACTTGCATATGGGACTCCAACTGGAGTCCCATATGCTGAACCACACATTCTAGTTTATGGAAAAAGGTTAAAGGTTACTAACAGTTTTGTATATCTTGGTAGTACACTAAGCAGGGATTGCACTCTGGATGCCGAACTAAATCACAGAATAGCCAGGACCGGACACCTTGTCAGGATGAAAGATGAAAGACTCCCTAAACAGTTTTTTTATGGTGACTTATTAAAAGGAAAAAGACAACAACATAAGCCGACAAAAAGGTTTAAGGATGTGCTGAAGAGCAAGTTTAAACTACTGGAGATTGATGTGAATAACTGGTAAGTTATAACTGCAGACCGTCTCCAATGGAGGAAAAAAATAAGGGAAGGATGTAAAGAATTTGAAGAGAGACGTGTAGGTCATGCTGTATTAAAGCGTGCTCTAAGAAAGCAGGATGAAAAAGCAGTGCCTTTGATATTCAGGAGGAAAGGAAGTGCAGTGTGTGTGGTAGATTTCTTTTATCAAGAGCTGGACTGGTGAAGCACTTTCAGTCACACAGTCGAAGACAAGATCAACAAGTTTATGCGAAAACCTTAGCACCTCGTCCATCTATGCATATTTGCACTACCTGTAGTCTAGCCTGGAAATCAGCAAGCCCTCTAACGAGAAATTCCAAGCTTCATAATGAAGCTCATCTGCATGCAGCTCCAAAAGTGGGAAAGTTCAATTGTCATGTCTGTGATCGTTCATGCAAGACAGAAGCTGGGTTGAAGAGTCACCTACGTGGACATGGAAACACAATATCAAACTGAAGAGATAGCAAACGTCTGCCAAGGAGCAATCATCATGTATGTATGTATGTATGTATGTATGTATGTATGTATGTATGTATGTATGTATGTATGTATGTATGTATGTATGTATGTATGTATGTATGTATCCATCTATCGATCCATCTGTCTATCTCAATCTCACACTGTTTCGCTAACCAGGGAAAAACAAATGTCATATGGGCAAAATAAAGATTCAAATGATAAACAAAATGAAATAAATCACCTTTTTGATCAATTCAAAAATAAAAATAAGCGAATAAAGATAGCAAAGTCGGAAACCAAGAGCAGTGATGGTGAAGCAAAAAATGACAAAAAAAAGGGTTTCAACATTAACCCATCATTGTCGTACATTGCAGGAATCTTGAATGTCCCCAGGTAACAGGAAAATATGAAGGATTTTACCAATTCACGTTTTTCCCCATTTGGTCAGCCACAGCACCCAGTAACCATTTAATGTTGTTGGCTATAATATTGCTTTCGTCGTAGAAGGAGAATAGTTGTACTAATAGAAGTAGTAATAAGAGTACCAACAATAGTTATAGGGGTAGTAACAATAGTGAAACGAAATATCAGAAATACTAATAGAAGTAGTAGTTATAGCAATAATCGTAGTAATAACCGTAATAGTAATAGTTCTAGTGCTGTACTAGTTAAAGACGTATTAGTAATAGTAGCAAGGGTAGTAATAGTAATGGTGTTAGCAGTAGCAATAGTTGTTGTAGTAGTAATAGTAGCAGTAGTAAAAGTAGTAATAGTAATAGTAGTTGTGGTAGCAATACCAGTAGTAATAGTAGTAGTATTACAAGTTACAGTATCAATTGTAGTAGTATTAGTAGTAGTAGTACATGTAGTAGTAGTAATATGTACATGACAGTATTGTTTTCAGCATCCGCATATATATGTATATATATATATATATTATGAGTCTCGCATGAAGGATAGTTACTTGAAGTTACAGTTATTTATTTAGGAACGTCGAATAAATTAATCAGCATGGGTAGAAAAGTACAAAAAATGGTTAGGTTTATAAGTAAATTGTTATTAAAAACTGCCGCAGACATTCAAAATGAAATAAAATGTAATGTTGAATTTTGTTGACGCGATTTTAGGTATGGCTAGAATCCACGTGTGTCATTTTCAGGTACTGATGTTTGTTCGAATGTGAATTCAACCAATCCTTACCTTTCACTGCATCTACGTAAGAATCTCTATTCCATTGCTCGTATTCATTGTTTTTCAGGAGCGTCAAAATGGTTTCAACAAGGGCACGCAGCTGTAAGAGACAAGAAGTAGTAATAAAACACTGTTCGTGTCAAAGAAGACAATGATCTGAACCTGCAAGTCTAATGGTTATCCATTTCGAGTTTGGCCATCAGAATGGGTCTGAAACTGAGGATACCGTATTCATCCTAATAAGAGCCCGGGCGGTTAAAAATTCGCTGATTGGGGGCGCTTAGGGTGATTAAGGAAAACAAGAAGGAGAAAATAATGCAATTAATCGATTTTCCGTGGCTGTGTACAGAAAGAGGAAAGACAAAGTAGTTCCCCAGTTACCCTAGGAATATTCAAAAATCATTTGTAATGTTTTAAAACACAATATCACTGCAGATGTACATTTTACCTAAAGAAGAAGGAATTCTACAGTTGCTGCTATACTAAAAATTCGTTCTATATTTACTTTTGTTACTAGGAACCAAGGCTACCACAACCGCACACAACAGTTGTTGCAATTGGAAAGAATAGGGTGGGTTTTCTTCGTAAAAATTTCAAGATGGCGGCGACAGTGACAGCCTATCCTCCATGCTCCTTCCGTCGTAAATGCTGCTCAAGACTTGACCAATTTTGTTAACATACACACAGACAATTTCACAATTAAATATTATGACCTGCTTTAGTTACCATTTCTGTTCCATGTGTATCATGTGACCATCATGTGACCATGTCACATGATGCTGTCAGCGTTTCAGGCTTCTTATTTCTCGTCCCTTGTGTTTTTTACCTCGGTTTTAGACGAATTAGAATGTTTATCCTGGAGACCACTAATGTAAAATCATATAATAGACGTTTTGGGGAATACCAAATTTATGTTAGTCTGTTCTGCCCACCCACTTTTGTTATGTTTCTACGTTTTGTCGCTTTTTACCCTATTACAAATGGGCCTCTTCAAAAGCCCTCCTTTGAGAGGAATTTTACTGACATACAGAGTACCATATCGTTAGACGATAATCCTGACAATAGTCGACAAAGTTATTTGGGATTCTACAGTTCTTTCCCTCAGAGGCAATTAAACAATGAAACTCTTGTTACTAGTTATTCTACCAAAAGTGACATTTTGCTTTTTGAATTTACCCTTGAAGCAAAAAATAACAAATTATATTGTATCAAATACCTTAAACTTCCATTGTTAGCTTACAAATGACATCAAACAATACCAAATGATGCTTCATACAACGGGCAATCTTACTTGATTTTTGTCTCCTTTCAAGACATCTTGTGTAAAAACCAGAATCAAAGAAACATAATTTCTCACCAACAACTCTACAGCCTAATAACAAAATCAAATGGTATTTAGGGAAAATAGATTATCGACGAATAAAGATTTTATGTAAAAGGCTACGCTTTTGTCACACTGTTACTTGATAAGTAAAATGCCACTTCAAAACATAAGTATGGCGTATTGAAATTGGTAAATAGCAATAGTAGCTGTGTTCCAACTTTCCTACTAGTTACTCTAATTAGTATTACGTTTATTAACATGTTAAAATGTGGAATTACGTTCATTGAATTACAAATCTAACGAAGCACTCAACTATCAAGTATTTCTTCATTTTTAAATGTGAGTATCCTGGGTATCAAAGTCCTTTTCTATAAAACATATTCAACCCCCGCTGATATACGAAGCGATAGGCACAGCTCCGAAGAACTTGCCAGGCAACTATAGAGATGACACCTTTTCTACTGTGGAGTTGTTTAACACAGGCAAAAAAAACCAAGAGAAGTTAGGAGGCTGCACTACGTTCCAGTTAAAAAGATCAGGGATGACAGTATTTAAGGAACTGACCAAAAATGGTACGCAGAAGCAGCAAGAGAGGAAGAAAACATAGTGTAGTATAAAGAACCTGTCAACACAGTAGCACCAAACAAGTTTAAATTTAGATTGATCACTGCTTAGGGCGTAAGCAGGTATTGATGGGCGAACAGAAATGGTTGTCTATGTAGAAGAGAACAAACGGAGCAACTGAGCAGCAGTCATAGGGAAACATGGATGCTGGTTGCCTTGAAATGTGCGTGTAAAAGGAAATAATCTTACATGGGTCAAGCTTTAGCCAATGGAAGGGCCAATAATCAAATCATTTCCTGGGTCCGAGTATCACGTGTCTCTAATTCCAGTAACATCCATGTGGAGCTTTAGAAGACCCAACTTGCAAATCCTGCCACGAACCATTGTAGCATTATTTGCCTTGACCACATAATGTCATACAGGGTTACAGTAGCACGTCGCCCCACCAAATCATTAGGGCCATCGATGAACATCTAGTCATAAAGTCAAATGAGAAGACGGATAGGAAAAGAGCCAAAAAAGCTTTCTTAGCCTCACCAGAGTGGAAAAGACAAAGTTAAGAACAATACGAAAATATTGCAACTTACAACAGATACTGTTTGGGAGATGTAAACAGCTACTTGAAATTCCTTGACGGCATCACAACCACAAAGCAGAGAGCAGATGAAATGCTGAGATAAGGAGGTAATGTTATAGTTCACAATGCTATGGGAAGTCCCCGTCCAAGAAGCAAAAGGTGAAGACGCGATCCAAATATTACTGTTTGGTACAGCCTGCATCCGGATACCCTGGAGAGATGTTGCCTAGGTGTTTCATTGTGTAGTAGGCGGTTTGCAGGTCAGTCATTTTCGTATTTTCAGAAACTGCTAGCTATGCTTCAAGAGGAATTTGCAATGAAAAAATAGGTCAGATTTTAGCTGAGCCTAAATCAATTAGCACACATCTAATTGGAATCTAGAAAGCAAGGAAGTATTCAGTAAAGAAGGCTTCTAACTGTTGATAGAAATGGTAGTACCTGCCTTCACGACCTATAAGAGAAACCAAATAAAATGCCCCGAAGTTCATTGAATTGTTTGTTGAATGTCATATAAATCACATTTAACTAACTTATACATATTTACTGAATGGGCGGAGGCTACATATTCTAGTCAATAAAATAAATATTGAATCCTACATAACTACCTGATACATTATCACGTGATTTTTTTTATTCCAGATACTATCGCCAAGTGATGGTCCTCCACGACCAAAGAGGCCTTAAGTTATACACGAGACAAAAACTGTTCTGTGCTAGACATCACTTGGGTGTTTCATGGCTCTGATCTTAAACCAAGCAATAAATAGTCCAATATTGTAAACTTTCTAACCTTTTCTGTTTGATCTGTTCTTGTTAAGCAAATTAGGTGTATCGATACCATATTCGTGACTGAAAAGTCACCAAAAACGGACATAATAAGAGACGCCACTTCCTTGCTGAGTTTTCCTGATGATAATATAGACTAAGAAGGAAAATTGCACCAGATGTATTGGTAATGATACCGAAACAACGCAATGTACCAGTAACATATTTCATGGGTTAATCGGTTGCTTTCAAACAACTACATGCCTAGACGCAAAAAAATTATGTTTAAACCGTACATTAAACAATTATACAAGCAAAGCCCTAACAAATAACCTGGTAAAAAGTTAAATGTATTATATTCAAATACCAACATACATATCTAGACATAAATCCATCCTAGTGATGATACACACACACACACATATATAAATATATATATATACATATATGTATATGTATATAAATTTATCTATATACATGTATATATACTTTATTTTTACCTTTTCAACTGTGAATAAAAAGACTAAAAATTGCATTGGCATTTGGTCTAAAAATAAAAAAAATATATATAAATATATATATATATATATATAAGCTGGTGATATGGAGCTTAAATTTCTTACAATTATTTGTTTTTCTTCTTTCAACTGGCAGCTCACTGTATACTTCGGCAGCAGTGAAGAATACGGATCGTTTTCCATTTNGTGATGATACACACACACACACACACACACACACACACATATATATATATATATATATATATATATATATACATATATGTATATGTATATAAATTTATCTATATACATGTATATATACTTTATTTTTACCTTTTCAACTGTGAATAAAAAGACTAAAAATTGCATTGGCATTTGGTCTAAAAATAAAAAAAATATATATAAATATATATATATATATATATAAGCTGGTGATATGGAGCTTAAATTTCTTACAATTATTTGTTTTTCTTCTTTCAACTGGCAGCTCACTGTATACTTCGGCAGCAGTGAAGAATACGGATCGTTTTCCATTTTCGCTTCTTACGTAAGGTTAGCTTTATACAGGGCTTTTTATTCTTGTACCAATGCCACATTTTAATAGTTCGTAGTAACTCGGCAAATATTCACAAATTTCTACCCACATGTTTTCGAACAAAACAACATAAGTATTATTTGATAACGTTTGTATGCCTGATAGACTAAAGACTTGAAGCATTTCTTATGAGTAGATGGCTGGTCTTTGACTGAAATTAACCTTCAAATACTTTGGGCAATTACTATCTTATTTAAAACTTTCCTACAACCCGATACCTAAATGGTCGAGTTCCGGACGTGGTGCCAACTGTATAGACCGTATTTTATCAGGTATTAAACTACCACCTTCCAGAACCAATAACCTGAGTTGGTACCCTGGTTGGTACCCTCCGATAAAGTAAGCCATCAGCAAAGTGCGAGGATCAGATTCGATCATTTTAGTAATCGAACTTCGATCTTTAAGCAATTAAAATATTCTGTCCTGTGGTTGCATTTATCAAGGTTCGATTCTTCCAGCCATCTTTGTAGGTATGTCATATTAATTCTGTCATCCAGTTGCGCCTCAAGAGGACCACGTAAAATAAAGAATCATCACTCCAAATTTCAAACCAATTTGAACATGCAAACTGGGTTCCCAGAATGGCCTACAGAAAATAATAATTCTAATCGAATACTGGGGTAACAGAAAAAACCCACCACTATTACATAGCGGATTGTCAAATCCATTCAAGATGTTCTTCTATTCACGTTCGATCGCTCTGCAGCTGAGGTAGCAAAAGAACATCGCTCACATCAATCGTTGATTAATATGAGCGACGAATAACCTGTACACATGCCATTATAAGAGAGATTTTCTGGTGTGGTTGGTTATATTATACTTCAAAACTCACTGCGATTATACAACCGATTTAAATTATTCAAAAAGGTTTTACTACTCACTTGGAGTTTCAGCAGTACATGTTGGCAACAACAGCAGGGGCAATCTTGTCTCTCTTCACTCTTGACTACGAACGGAATTGGTGAATTACGTGCTGAACTTTCATAAACAGATTGTGTAACTTGCTTCCGATTGATACAATCATTTGGACCATGGATGTCACCTATCCAGACGTAGAAGAGAAACAGGCAAAAAATATCATTTGCGTCAAACAAATTGTGTGAGTAGGTTCAGATTTACCGTTTTTATATTTTCTTTACCCAAGGTGTAAGATATTTTACTCCCAGATGTCTCCTTCATACCTATAAAATCAATAACACAATAATTCAACAAAAGGTATTAATAATTGCTATCCATCCTTCTTAGAATTTAGGAAACCAAGAGGAAGCGCAGTGCTCACTTATTTTCATCATTTAATTAAAAAATAGGGTAGGCAGTAAAACCAACAACTATATAACTGGAAATCATTACAATATCATTACAATATCATCACAACCTCATTACAAGATTATTACAATATCATTACAAATCATTACAATATCATTACAATACCATTACAATATCACTACAATACCATTACAATATCACTACAATATCACTACTATAGCATTACAATATCATTACAATATCACTACAATATCATTACAATATCACTACAATATCACTACAATATCATTACAATATTATTACAATATCATTACAATATTATTACAATATCATTACAATATTATTACAATATCATTACAATATCATTACAATATCATTACAATATCATTACAATATCATTACAATATTATTACAATACTATTACAATATCATTACAATATTATTACAATATCATTACAATATTATTACAATATCATTACAATATTATTACAATATCATTACAATATTATTACAATATCACTACAATATTATTACAATATCACTACAATATCACTACAATATCATTACAATATTATTACAATATCATTACAATATTATTACAATATCATTACAATATTATTACAATATCATTACAATATTATTACAATATCACTACAATATCATTACAATATCATTACAATATTATTACAATATCATTACAATATTATTACAATATCACTACAATATCATTACAATATTATTACAATATTATTACAATATTATTACAATATCATTACAATATCATTACAATATTATTACAATATCATTACAATATTATTACAATATCATTACAATATCATTACAATATCATTCCAATATCATTACAAAATTGTAACGCTGGCCACAAGAAGGTTGTGGTCACTAACAGCGTCAATTCCTCTGCAAACTCTCACTTCCTGTAGTGGACTCAGCCATTTTCTGTTAAGCAGGACGTGGCCAATCTCGTTCTTAGTTGTCCCATCTGGTGAAGTCCACATTGACGTATGGATGCCTCGGTGTTGGAATGATGTTCCTCCTGTCACCTGGTCAATTCCTTGAAAGAATTCACACGTGAGTTCTCCATTCTTGTTGATATCTCCTCAACCCTGTCAAAAATTCTAACTCAAATGCATCAAACTCTTTTACTACCTGGGCCAGCTTTGCAATGTGATAAAATGTCCAAACATTCCAGCATGTCACTCTTGTCCTCTTTTTCGACTTCGGGGAATCCAATGTCGGGCTGTCATTTCCCTGTTAGGCTTGGCTTTCAACCATCATCTGTCCAGTATCCTAGTCCGCTTCCTCGCCATTATCATGAGTTAAAATTTGATTTTTTGTGTTGATTTCTGTGGCGGGAACTTTTCTACGAGGTGGCGCTGTTGGTCGCACGCTTAATCCTTTTCCTTTACCAGAGCTTGGGACCAACAAGAGACTCAAAAGAGGCTCCAGGTAGAGTTAAAGGAAGTTTTAGTGGCGTACAAATTATGACGATGCCTAGATTGATATATATATATATATATATATATATATATAAAATGAGTGTATCATTAATATATCTTTAGTTGGGGCATCTTTACTAATTTAGGGCAATTAAAATTATGATTATTATTATTTTATTATTATTATTATTATTATTATTATTACTGACGGCTAATAACGAGGTGCTTGGTGAAGTTAACATCAATCGGGGAATATTCCAGGGTGACTCCCTTTCCCCTTTGATCTATGTTATTGCAATGATCCCGCTGAGTATTTTACTCAATAGAGAGAAGCTTGGATATTTCTTCGGTCACAGTAGGGTGTTGGTCAATCATTTATTGTTTATGGACGACTTGAAGCTATTTGGACGGAGTAAACGTGAGTTGGAGGTATTGGTCGAGGTGGTGATGGTTTACTCTAGGGACAGTGGGATGGAGTTTGGGTTAGATAACTGTGCTGTTTTGGAAATTAAACGAGGTGAAAGGGCTGAATGTGAGGGAATCGAGCTACCGAGTGGGGAGTTGATGAAGGAGGTT
>RDPX01000362.1:182405-196719 GCA_003991215.1 Morbakka virulenta | reverse complement strand
TATTACTACTACTACTACTACTACTACTACTACTATTACTACTACTACTACTACTGCTATTACCACTGCTACTATTACTATTACTACTACTACTATTACCACTGCTACTATTACTATTACTATTACTACTATTACTTCTACTACTACTACTACTACTACTATTACTACTACTACTACTACTACTACTACTACTATTACTACTACTATTACTACTACTACTACTATTATTACTACTACTACTACTACTACTACTATTACTAAACCAAAAATACACGTCATTTCACTTATTCGTTATACATGTAGCTTTGTAAGAGTATTCTTACCAGGTATCTTGCCAGGCTTGCAGCCTCCCTCCTTTCAAGGATATACATATTCCATGGTACTTTACGTGTTAAACCACCTGACCCTCTCTTTTCCCTATAAATTAAGAAGCATTTTTTAAATGAATGTATGTATGTATGTATGTATGTATGTATGTATGTATGAATGTATGTATGTATGTAAGAATGTATGAATGTATGTATGTATGTATGTAAGTATGTAAGTATAAATGTATTAGGTTTTATTTTAGGGAATTGAAAAACGAAACAACAAGATTTAAGACATTTGCCTTATAAGTACATAAACAAAAACTGACAATCAATAGCTAATCAGCATTTTGCATTACATACATTACATTCTTCTCTTAATGTTTGGCAGGCTTTGATCTAATGGCAACTTGCACTTAACATATCAGCCATCTCATCCTGAGTTGCCCCTTGTAGCAATTGTGTATTGTTTCTTGTTGACCTTCAATCTATCTTTAATCTTCAAGAAACCACAACCAAGTGAATAATTTGCTATTGTTCCCAAGACCAAAGAGAATGATCAAGGTGAAGATGCTAAAAGTGATTTTGAAGACTCAGATTATAGCAATGATATCACCGAGGGTCCTGACCTAGTTCTTAATTTGAACAAAATTGTTGTCAAAGTTCGCAGAATGGTCAAATTGTTCCACCGTTCCCCAGTAAGGAATGATGAAGCTTTGCAGACTAAAAATATTCAGTCTTAGGGAAAATAAGTGGCAGTTTTCTTGGACTGCAAAACTCGCTGGAATAGCCCTTTAAATATGCTCCAGCGTTTCTATGACATCAGGAAGGAGATCAAGCTTGCCATGTTGAAATTGGACTACAACTTTGACATTTCAGATACAGAACTGACAAGGTCAAAGAACTTGTTGTCTCACTTGTCCTTCTAAAAATTGGAGTTGAGTATTTTGTCGTGAAGATGCTAATATTCTACTGGCTGAAAAAGGCATTGCCTTTACCATCAAGAAACTATAAGAGCAATCATCAGATATTGGAAAGGAAATTTTGGAGAGGTTCAAGGTCAGAATAAATGAGCGTAGGATTACAGACCTTGTTCACCTTATGTAGTATTTCAATTCATCAAACTTCCCTGATCAAGGGCAAGATCAGTTTGGTGTGAAAATCAAAATGACCAAAACCACACAACTTGCCACATCTCTCTTGAAACATCTGTATCCACTTGCACAAAATGAAATGGATCAAGCAGAACTTGAGGTTGAAGTAGCAGCATCTGGTGGTAACATGACACTTGCTGAAGAATTTGCATCATGGAAGAGGATGAGCACTCACATCCTGCTGTCATTGAAGATATAAGCACTCAAATCATCAAAAAGGAAATCAACTTATATGAAACTAGTAAGAGGAGACCTGAGAACTTAGACAAACTCTTTAGGGCATTGAAAACCATTAAGCTTACCAGCGTTGAACCTGAAAGAGCATTTTTAGCTATGGGGCTTTTTGCAACTAAGATCAGAAATCAGCTAAATGATGATACTCTAGATGCTCTCATTTTCATGCGTCAGACTCTTAGAAAAAAGGTCAAAATCTCTGAAGATCATTGTATTATTTCTTTTACATACATTTCCTCATTTTATGTACTAAGAACTTGAGGACTTAGCCTGTTTTTATATACTAAAATTCCACAGGGATTCGCGGGGGAATTGTTTGAAAAAATTCGGGGTCCCCGTTTCCCGGGTAGCAAAAAATCTCCCCGTATACTGCACCCTAGTTGTCAAATCTTCTTCGAACTTCTACCTTGATACGTTCAACTCTTACTCCTACTCTTCAACGTTAGTCTAATCGGTATTATGTGGCTTGTCTTAGTCTTTTCTATAGGTATTATCATGGTAAGTGTTTCGGTGAGCTTTCCTCGCTGTTACCAGCTCACTCTGTTACAGCATGTATTGCTAGTTTCTCTAAAGGTCTTCATCCATAAGCACTTGTTGGCAGTTGTAACAATCTTTCTAGAAATATATTTGTTTTTCTCGGACGGCTAGATTGTGGAACTGTCTTCGCAGTGGTTTCTTTTATCATAGAATGACTTGAATGTTTATAACTCTAGCGTCAGCTATTATCTTTTGATTATCTCTTAGCGTAAGCCATTTTCGTCTTTTCTTCACAGTTTCATGGCTTTATGCATTGTATGGTTCTTAACCATAAAAATATGCGTTAATAATACGGTACTTAAATTGTTTATTTCATATCTGAAAGGAAAAAAAAGAGGTAAAAATGTGAATTTTGTGTGGAACCAAAGCAATCCGTGAAATTCCGAGTAAGGTCGTCGGTATCCAAAGTTACCCGTTTTTATTTGGATCGGCTTATTTCGATAAGATGATCACCAAAAGAACATGAGTATAAAGACATTACTGGACTTACCTTATCTCACAAGCTTTAACTAAGAGAACTACATGTTTTGGGGTACATCCAACATATTTGAGTCCTCGCAAATGGCAAATTCCAATTAAACAGATTTCAATGTTGGTGTCTGGGCAAGGCTAGCAAAATAAAACATAAATACCGGAAATTAAAACATAAAAATTACAATCTATAGAAAATAACTTCAAAAAACATATTTTATTTGTCCAAGAAGGTTTGCTGGTCGACCTCACATCGACCTCAAATCGCTTCACTAGTTCCATCCAACTGGATTTAGGCAGCAAAAACAATCTTGTTTATAAGGCAATACGTAATTTCTGAACTCTGTTTATAACTGTTTTGTTGGCAAAGTGGTCAGCCGAAATTTACAAGAAATGGTCTTAACTGCAATTAACGACTTTCTTTCTCTGGTTGTCTTATCATGTAAGAATGATTCTTTGAGAAATTTGAGAATTTACTTTTTTATTTATTTTGCAGACGGTGAACAACAACTGCTCAAAAAGACCCGTCACAACTGATCAATAAGTTGGTAGCATTTGTGATTCATCTCCGTCGACTTGGAATGAAAGATGATTTCAGTCCACCAAATATCATCGCAATGGACCAAACACCCGTTTGGTCCAAAACCGGTCAAAAGGAAGTTATCCTCAAAACCACTCGTCATGAGAAGGTTTGGGTTAGTGTCTGCCTTGCTGCAAAAGCAGACGGCTCCAAACTAAAGTCATCCATTGTTTTTGCTGGCGCTAAACGAGAGTCTGCTGAATTGAATAAGGAGTTCGGATCGAAATGCGTTGTAACATCATCACCAAATGGTTGTATGAACGAACAACTTACGATACAGTGGTATAAAGAGGTTGTTGGGTCATTTTCTTTTCATAAGAGATACCTTTGAAGTTCATCTAACAGAAGTCAAATGGAGTTTAAAAGGAATTAAAGTCGAAGGTGCATTGGTTCCAGGTGGCTGCAAAAAATACAAACAAAAACAAACCCTTTAAAGGGTATATTGCAGAGATGTATGGCGAGTGGTTAGCAAAAGGCGTACATTAGTATACTGAAGCAGGGAACATGAAGACAGCACCGAGGAGCATTGTTGTTCAATGGATTTTACAAGCGTGCCAAGTGATAAAAAAGATCTTATCATCGAGTCATTCCATGAATGCGGAGTTAATTTGAAGACAAATGCCTGTGAAGACAGCAAGACCCATTGTTTTATGGAAAATATACCGTGCTCCACTGGGATCTAGTTGTCAACCCATTCGTTATGCAGCCGGCAGATTCGAATGTTGAAGATGCGAATCAGCCGTTTAATCTTCTCGACGATGATGAAGACGAAGGTGATTTTGTATCTGTTATTTGATTACAGTACTTGTGTTTAACATGACGAAAGAGATTTTTTAATTTTTGAAATAAACGCCTCCCTCTAATAAACACCCACCCCCCTCAAAATTCAAAAAATTAAATAAACGCCCAAGGCGTTCATTGGAGGATTTACGGTAAGTCGGTGTATTCATGTACGTAATACACGTATACATATCAATAAATATGCGTAAAATACATATTTTCATAAGAAACCTACATAAATTAGTTTTATAAAACAAACTATTGTAACATTGCGACAAAATCCATGATCACGTTCATGCTTCTGCCGAACACATAATATTGGTACAATTAATTTCTGTGATTGATAATAACCCGATTGCTCTTCATACAACCCCACTCCCAAAAATGGTATGCGTAAAATAAATGCCTAGAGACTTCTTCAACCATCACTAAAAATAAATGAGGATAACTTTCAAGAAGGCGGATTACCTTAAGCAAGCTCTCAATCTGATAAATTGGATAAGGTGAAGCAACCAAATCATCTGGTGTTTCCGGTGACATTTTATCTTCAGCCACTCCTCCCGCAGACGATGCTTGCCCATCCAACATATCTACATTTTTACTGCTTTCTGGTGCTGTCATTGTTTCCTTCTGTGCATCATACTGTAACCTCTCGATGTAGCTTCCAAAATAACTTTCTTCCATCTACATATAACAGGAAAAAATACCATCTTTACTTTTAACATACTACAGAGTCCCAGGGAGAGGAAGATGTTATGTTTAGATTGGTAGGAAAGAGAGCTGATTACTTCATTTTCATAGCCATTTCAAGATCCCCTAAAACTATACTTTAGCATTTCATGGGTGAACTTTGAAAATAAAAATATACGATCGTGTTTGAGATATTGAACTAGAAATGTTAGGTTCTCTAATGTCTTAGGTTTGAATTTTACTCAGTCCAAGTTCTTTTCATGGCTTGCCTATTATTATTAAAACAAATGTAAATGTAAATCTCAATATTACATCATCATCATTTATTTAACTCATTACTAAATAAACGACATTAAATCTTAGGTCACTTGATCTCCTCCTCTTAGCTGAAGCCATCAGCATTCCTTGAGGTATTACCCAAGTTTCCTAGCAAAGAATGGCAAAGAGTGTAGGGGTAGCCTCTCAACTCTGGGTGGAGCCTGTGGTAGTGTACGCGATCGCATTACGCATGGTTTTATACGTCTACGAAAACATTTCTTCGCACCATCAGCAGTATTTTTATGCTTCACAATGTGCATCCGTACCTGGAGCTCTGCATTACTAACAGTTGGAAGTAGCTCATCCCAAGGTTCTACTGTGGTTTGGCCCAAGCTGTGACTTGCATAGGATTCCGTTCTTCTTGGAAACACTTTCAATATACCCTCTGATACCATATCTTTACAGGTACGTGCTGCTGATGCATACAGCCTCACGGTGTACGTTTCCAGTCCACTACCTGTAATGCTAAATAAGGAATTAACTGTCAGCTTTGCATGAACACAATGTGAAGTGTAGTTGTAGACTGACAGCAACCTTGTCTTAAACAAAGCATCGTAAAGAAATCCATTTGTTTGGGATGAAATGAATAACCCAAGAGATACAACAGTTCTGTCGCAAGGATAGGATAAAAAATCACCATACTGTGTTTTGTTGTGACCTAAAAGAAAGATTAAAAAAAAGCTAAAATCAGATTGTGGGAAGTTGAATCGTGAACTTAGTCTTTTTTGCTTAATTACCTTGTCTCCTTCAACTAAAAAGAGAATTGTAACATATCTTTATTTGTACTTAAACTTAAAAAAGTGTAAGTTACTGAGATAAATCCCACGTTAAGTAAGGTATGCTAAACTTTATTGATCTCAAACACCGTGTACCTGGGGGATTATTGTGGGGTGCAATAAACAACACTTGAAAGGTGTACACGAGCATTGTGATACCATTCCGAGTTATCTTTGAATTAAATCAAATTAAATCGAAAGGACTAAATGTGGTGTAGTAATTACCCTTTCAGACTCCTCGGTATACGGTTACAGAACCATTCTGGCATATCAGCCAAATAAAATAACTAAAGATGACATTGATCGCAAAAGGTATATAATAGATATGACCTTACCATGGAATAACAAAATATCAGTAATGCACAGATCGTGCACAGATCCAAATAAAGGTAATGGAATAATTGGATAAATTACAATAAGTGTACCCGTGTAGTAAAGATACGATGGATAACGAAAAGGTTCAGTGGATATTATTCTATTCAGTAATGCACAGATCGTGCACAGATCCAAATAAAGGTAANTCGGTATACGGTTACAGAACCATTCTGGCATATCAGCCAAATAAAATAACTAAAGATGACATTGATCGCAAAAGGTATATAATAGATATGACCTTACCATGGAATAACAAAATATCAGTAATGCACAGATCGTGCACAGATCCAAATAAAGGTAATGGAATAATTGGATAAATTACAATAAGTGTACCCGTGTAGTAAAGATACGATGGATAACGAAAAGGTTCAGTGGATATTATTCTATTCAGTAATGCACAGATCGTGCACAGATCCAAATAAAGGTAATGGAATAATTGGGTAAATTACAATAAGTGTACCCGTGTAGTAAAGATACGATGGATAACGAAAAGGTTCAGTGGATGTTATTCTATTCAGTTTATCTTCAGGATCTCACTTTTTAATGCCTAGTACACAACACTTTATTAACGAACATGAAATCAATCTTGATTTGCAATAAATTTGTAATCGACCATTCACTTTACATTCGAATTCGGTACCAATGTTTATGTAAGGCGATTACCCTAAATATATTTCAATGAAAGCAAATTAATTTTCACTTAGTTCTTCACACAAAACAATCAGATCTTAAAACTTCAATCAGATAACTTTGTTTCTTAAGGATACTCGTACATTTGTGGCATAAAATCTTTAAGTTATTGACGTACATATGCATTCACTGCCGCATTAGGTGGGGTTCCGACAATGGCTTATTCCGGCAACAAAATGGGTAACTTGAGATTCTAACCAGATGTTTGTAATTCTTCTGAATACACATCTTACCAGTAGTATGTGACGGGTGCTATGCCAAATTTACAAAAACTCATGATTACAGGTAAAAATTATCGTATAGTAAGGACGCACTGACGACAGAAACTGAAGGATGAAAATGTAGGCCTTTTATACGGCTGTGAGTGTGGTTGTATGAATATTTAACGTGTGTGTATGTGTGTATATGGGGGGATGGGGATTTTATCAGATAAGGCAAGAGACCCTTGCTTCATCGCAAAGAGCATATTCAATAGGATGGTGATAATGGGTTGGTTTTGTATCGAAGGTGGGAAAGACGTGATTTAACATTTTTATAACCAGACCTTGACTACGATTGTAGACGGGGAAGACTAAGTTGAGAAAAAGATGACCCATTCGCAACTCTTTACTCTGCAAGGTTTCGATGTCATGGGTATTTTCCACAGAGTTTTTCAATTTCGTTCACAGCTTTTTGAAGAATTTTCTCATTATAGTTATTGTCACGATCTATAGTCTTTGTAAAGCGCAAAGAAAAGCATGCTAAATTTCGTTGATGATTTACATATGATCCATTTATATATATATATATATATAGTTTTATCCTGTTTTAAGTTATTTTAAATTTAAATAGATTTTTAAACATTAGCAGATTATTTTAATAATTTAATGAAAATGACTTAAGAAGGGTGAAAATCCATATTTAAAACAATGGAATTTCCAACAATTGAAAAATTTGAGCAACATAAAGAAACATCACAACCAATCAAGAAGTGGAGAGAAATTCAAAAGAATATTATTTTTCACGTAATGAAGAGGGTTGACTAACGACATGAAGTGTTCAGAATTGCTCAGCAAATGAGAAGGACCAATCAACACATCGTAGTAGTGATAAGTATAATAAAGGATGATGGAGAAGTGGCAACAAATGAAGCTGATTTGAAGACTGCTTGGAAAAGCCATTATGAGAGGCTGCTGAATACTACGTTTTCATGGGACAGAGATGCTTTGAGAGGCACTGAAACAGTCTTAGGACCATCAATTCTGGTCACGAAAGAAGTGGTGAGATAGGCTGTCAAGAAAATGAAAATGGTAAGGCGGAAAGACCTTTGGATATAGTGGCTGAAATGTTGAAAGCTTCAGATGAAAGAGGAATACAGATGGTAACTGATTTGGCAAATCAGATCATTAAGGAGGGCACAATACCAGAAGAGTGGGAACTTTGCACCATTGTAAATTGTTACAAAGGAAAAGGAGAAGCGTCAGACAGAGGAAATTATACGGGATTAAAGTTAATGGATCAAGTTTTGAAAGTTATTGAAAGGGTCAATGAAAAACAAATCCGGAATGACATAGGCATTAATAACATGCAATTTGGTTTCATGCCTGGACGAGGAACAACTGATACTATTTTCATACTGAGACAGTTGCTGGAAAAATATCTGGCCAAGAAAAAGAACATCTTCTTTGCCTTTGTTGACTTGGAAAAGGCGTTTGACAGAGTTCAAAAAGAAGCGGTCTGGTGGGCTTTGAGGAAATTGGGAGAATGTGAGCGGTTGGTAAGTGGTCCAGGCAATGTACAAGAATCCAAGGAGACGAGTAAGAATCAACGGTTCTTTTACCGACAGTTTCAGTGTGGGAGTTGGTGTACATCAGGGATCTGTATTGAGCCAATTACTTTTTATCTGCGTCCTGGAGGCATTGTCAAGAGAGTTCCGGTGTCCAGAGGAAATGCTTTATGCTGATGACTTAGTTTTGGCAAGTGATACTGTTTAGGGACTTACGGAAAAACTGAAAATGTGGAAAAGGGGTATAGAAAGCAAAGACGAGACTTAACTTGCGAAAAGTGATGGTCAGCTGCTCTGATTTTGGTAAGCCTAAAATAAACGGAAAATTTCCGTGCTCAGTTTATGGGAAGGGAGTGGGAAGCAACTCAAGCTTTTGTGTTACATGCAAGCACTGGGTGCATAAAAGGTGCAGCAGGATAAAAGGAAGGTTGTCAGAAAACTCCCCTTTTAACTGCAAAATATGTGTGAGTGGAGATCTATGCGTGTGAAACCACCTTTTGATCTTGGAAACTTATAAAATAATGTATGAACACCTAGTTTACCATCAGACGTGACATTTTTGCACTCTCATATACAGCAGTTACAATGAACCATTGGTTTCCTATTTTTACTAAAACAAGATGTTGGTTTTCAGTTTCAGTATAGCTTATACATCTGTGATAATAAATATTTTGATGTGTAAGAAAAATGATAACCTCATGTTATGCGTGGACTTCAGATTCACTCAAAAGAAATAACGATGCTCTGTTTTCAAGGAGCAGTACAGGTTTGATTATTGGAAATGAAAATCTACTTCTTCAGTCTAAAGGATTAGCTTACAGCCACCAGTTTGCTGTTCGAAAATGCTTGTTTCAACCAGAATATCAGATACTTAAGAGCTGGATTTCAAAATGATTTGGTCAAGGAGCAGATCACCAACATCTTTGAGGATAAAGGACCTCTTCTATAAAAGCAAAGTTGGTGAATTTGAAGCTACTGAAGAAGTGGGAAAGTCTATTAAAACCCCTAAAATTAAAGCTGATTTTCTTACAGAGTGCAGCGATATACCGGACCCGAGTGAGTTACCTTAATTCCCTTAATTTTCGCGCCCCTTTTATTTTCGCTCCTTTAATTTTCGCGCACCTCTGAAAAATAGCCTTTCGTGCACCCTGAAATTTTTGAAATTTTTAAATACAGCATATTTTATCAAAAACCTCATGAATGAATGAACGACATACAATAACACTTAATTTTCAATAATTCTCTTTCCTTTCATTGATCAGTGGTATTATTATTATAATAATTTATTATAAAATACTAACAACTGACGAGGTTGTCGCAAAACAGACCCTACTTTAAAAAAAGACTTATGTGCTACATTGAACTAAAAATTGTGGGTGCGCCCTGTCAAAGGCTAATTTTAACTAATAGTATTCGTAGTAGCGTAAAGAAAGAAATTAATTTCTCGTATTCGCTCTGCTGCCAAATAAGCATTTGCTTTAACAGTGAATAGGTCAATTTAGAGATAAAAAGAAATTACATTGCTGAAACCTAAATATAAACAGACTAATAAACCTTCTTTCTAGGACTTGACCATGCTTTTTCTGCCAGGTGTGCAGTGGTTGCCACGGCTGGCCGTTGCTTTTTATTTCATTTTATCATCAAGTCGGCTTCCAAAAAATACAAAATGGTTCTTTATTTGGTAATTGTTTCACTATTTCGCGAATCCTTTTATTTTCGCGCACTTCGCTGCGCGAAAATAAGCCCTTTCTGCGCGCCTTTAATTTTCGCGCAGGCAAAGTGAGCGAAAATTAAAGGAACTAAGGTAGATAGAACACAAAACTAGATGATATTCGATGACTGCATTTTGGAAAAACAGAGTAAAGCAGAGGCATATTATACCAGAGGAAGACACAGCTCATGTGACAGTTTCTAAGTCAGTCAAAATTACTTTCTATTACCAAAGAGGAGTGTTAGAGAGAAGGGCAGCTTCATTGTACTGTTTCAATAAGATGATAAAAACCTTAACTATACTCACAAGGACCACGAATCAGCAGATATGTCTTTGGATGAGTCCAACGCCTTTTGTAAAAGGTGTTGGAAAGAGAAACTCGGATTTTCTACAATAGGTTTATCACGTGGGAGATACGAAGGTATATATAGAAGTAAATTAATACCGTTTACGTACCTACAGAATGAATGCACATTTAGCAACGTCTAAATTTAACGTATCAAACGACCTTTACTATCTACTTTTAAGCGTTCAGCGTTCAGCGTTGAACCGTTGGGTGTTGAACATAATATCTCACGTCTAGAAAAACATGTTTTTATTAACATTAAAAATTCACCCAAATGAGATGAGATTATGAAAAAATACCTGTAGAGCTGAAAAAATATCCAGCAACGAAACTGGAATGAAAGATTGGGTGACTTAGGTAAAACTGAAGAACATCAGAGATTATTTGAACCTATAATTAAATCGAACATTAAAACTGCAAAGTAAATTGAAAGGGGTTTAGCACCCAATAGAAATGAACTTGACAATACGAATAAAAAGATTGGGGGTTAAGAGGCCATTAAAACCAGCCCTTACTCCTCCCGATGGCTCAAGCATGACCTCTACACCTAAATCTAAAGTTATTGCGCATGTGGGCGCTGGAATTTTCCAAAAATCTTTGAGCAAAACGAGAGTATGATACCGTGTTAGGCATCTGTGAAAGTGATGCTGACTTCTGGATTGGTAATACCCAGTGGAAATTATAGGTGATGGCATGATAATCTCTAACAATCGGCATCATGCAACAAAGAAATTATGCTCTCTATTGACTAAACGGAGCATGCTGCGATGGCGATGATGCAATTAATTACAGACAAATTTTGTATGACATTAATGCATTGTTTCAGAAATATGATTCACGAGATAAAACTCCAAATTCGAGCAAAGCCAAAAAATAGTCGTTCGGTTCTTTATGTTTCCTTATCAAGGACATGACTCGGGTCAAAATCGTTCTTTTGTAGCATCTCAATCAAATGAGTCTGATTCAGTTCGTGACAATACCTAATACCACATCCACTGCCTCTAGTAGTGATATTTAAACGTGTCATCTTCTTTTCATCCCAAAACTATTCTGGGATGAAAAGAAGAAATTAAAGAAAAGTATCAGCCTTATTTACGTCAGCTTTGACCCCAATAAACAAGTTAATCGCTTGACGTTATTGGTTGCTGGTTTTCATGCTGTAAATAATAGAAAAAAATGAGATAGAAATCGTCGATGAACTCTTACGAACGGGGATTTTTCACATTCAGTAGTATAAACAATTAAATACCAGCCTGTTTAGATTAAAAAAAGGTCTTCTTCTTAAAAAATGATTTTGAAACATAAGTGCTGTCGCTATGTATATGGAGGAAAAGGTATTTACGTCATTGTTGGTAAAATACCAAGTAAGATTGCAAGTAGGCCTTCCAACGTTATCGCCAAGGCTCAGGCCAACAACTTGGTTAACGAGGTCGTAAAATCAGCTGTAAAATCAAGCAAAAACGCAGTTGTAAATCAGAATGGAAAAGTAGCAAGGACTGTTTTTGACAAGGTTGCTAGTAAAATCAAAAAGAAGATTACAAAACCTTAAGTTTAGTGTTTAAAGCGTTTAAAACAGATCTTAACATAACAACTCTAGATAAATCAAATTGGATAAAAATGTTTATTGTAGGGATTTGTAGGGATTTGTATGACGACTTCATAAAAGAATTTTATAAGCGAGGATGTAGTTAGCATGATAGACTGGCTAAGAGGATATAATCTGGCTGTTATTTGGTACTCGAAAAGACTAAAAAATAATACTATCCAGAAGAAACTGACATGTTAAAAGACGTTTTTTTTATTTCAAGTATAAGTATGACATATGTCTTGAAAAAATGTCTTAAAATTGAAAGGAAGAGATGAACTTGAATTATACGCTCCAGACCAACCCTGCATTCATAGATGTGAAGATGATTGTAGGAAGAAGAGTTGTAAAGAATGTAAGAACGTAAGGCAAGAATGCACCATTTATGCAAAGAACAAAGTCTACGAGTTAATAAAAATCGGAATAGTTGGTAGCAGTATCGTGCTTTGTTGTTACGCTGAAAAAGGTGCTAGTAAGATAAGGCCTCGTCAATACACAACCACAAAAACATGTCAATCCGTGGTAGTGTTTGATGCAAATTGTTTGTATTTATATTGTTCAGGGCAAGAAATGCCTTGTGGTAAGGAACAATATGTTGAGATTAAAGTGCAGACTAGCTCTGAAGTTGCTGGATAGAAATGTCAAGATGTGATTGAAGACAGACTGATTTTTGTCAGATTGATATTCATGTTCCTCATGATCTCAAAGAAAAGCTTTACGAGTTTTCGCCCTTATTTGTAGTTGGGACTAAGAAATTATTAGGTGTAACAAAGGCTGAAAGATATTATAATACACACCCAACTTGAAGTGGTATTAAAATTACGAAATCAAAGTAACGGCAGTGAACAAAATACTAAATTACACTGCAGGTAAGTCTTGTGCATAGTTCCCTAAAAGGGTAAATATTGCACAATGAGATAGTGACATCGAATATATTGTTCCAAATCTACAAAAACCATTCAATGAAAACTATAAAACTTTAGTTTACGATAGAACTGGGCGTCCAAGAAGGCAAACTCCACGTGGTGACACCTGGATACTGATTAGCTAGGTTATCCTGACTGCTTGGTAACGAATAGCCTTCATTTCAAGTTGTTCTTCCGTACCATGGAAGAAATAGATCTCGTCGTTCATGTGATTTCGAATCTGGTTCGTCGTCGATTTGGAGAATTTTTTGCCTCCAGCAGCTTACACAGACACACACAGGCACACACACACACACGATACAACTAAGAGAATACTATCACGTGTCTAAAGCTATTGAAAATAACAAAGACCTACGAGGTATGATTGAAACATTACATAATAAACAAAGAGGTACAAAACAATAAGGTGACACATACAAACTCAAGGGTAACTCGTTTTATGAAAAAAGGACTGGAGACCTTCAAAAGCATAGCAAAATTAAATTTATGCTGTACGAAAAAGATGTTGATGACGTCTTTAGGAGTCTTTTCTTCCATGAGTTCGAGGTTATTAACAAAATGTATGAAGTAAAGCGGTAAAAGCAACAAGTTAAAATTAACACACTCTACAAGTGCGGGATTGTTGTTATTCGACCGGAATTAAGGGATGAGTGTTATATCAGACGTAAGATGGGGTTTACATCTACATCAAGATACCATGACAGAGCAAAGGGGCTTTTAAAAGCAGAATTTTGAGGAACGAAAATGATTGCTTTCACTAGTAAATGCTACAACGCTGAAGATGAAAATATGAAGGCTAAATTTAGTTGTAAAGTTGTTAGCAAAAAGCAGAATGACATGACATGGGAACGATACCACATTAACACAAAAAAAACTAGCCACAACCCTAACTTAAATATTGAAACAACCAGACCCCGATGAGGATAAATCCCTACATTCTCATCCTCAAGTCTCTATCGTCAGCAGACCCTTACTGTACCTATCTTCATCTTTTTCAATATGAGTATCTACCCGTCATAGTTAGTTTTTGTAAATCCGGACATATCACCCGCCGCATACTACTCTTAC
>RDPX01000362.1:157570-170440 GCA_003991215.1 Morbakka virulenta | reverse complement strand
CATCATCAAATGAGAAATGTTTCGAATTGTGTTTTTTCAGCTTTAATGGGAAAAGGTTTATAGTTAAATATCAACTTAATTACTTTTGTTTAATGAAATCATCCACCCTGTCTCCCCGCTTCCATTTAAGTCTTGAGCTTAAAATTGAATTTTTTGTCATTTAAATTTTGTCGGTTTAAAAAAAATGGTCCGTTCATGTGCCCATTGTGTTACAAAGGCTACAAGATGAAATAGTTGACCAAAGCAGAAAGAAAGGGCTGGAAATAAATCGCAAGAAAACAGTATGTATGGTGATAAGTAAGAACCAAAGCCCCAGGTGCAAGTTGTATATTGGAAATGACCCCATACAGCAAGTTGACATGTAACTCACTGGCAGGAGTTAAGGAGTAGGGTTAGCGGCAGGTGCACTAGAGTGCTTGTGATTGATGTGCCGGCCGGGCTTATTTGCTCTTAAACTACTGGTGAACAGTACAGTGACTGCCGATGCATAGCGTAGGCTTAGTTTCTCTTGCTGTTTGGGGCTGTCAGTGTCAGACGTACGGGCAGATGAGGTTCGTTAGCCTTGGGTAGAAGCTCATCTAAGTGAAGGACAACACTGATTTCAAATCCCCGCTGCCTTACGGTGGTACCCTTTCTTGGGAGTAAACCTTGAGGTAAAATCAGGAGCCGGAGTCCCGTAGGCAATTTGGTGCCACTCACAGCACCATTCTGGCAACTCCTGCAACAAAACAGGGTCCCGTTCGTATCGGTACTACCCTTCCACTGGATCGGCCAAGTGCTGTCGAGAGGGGGGATTTACCGCATGATTAACAGTCTAATTTTACAGCCCTTAAACTTGACACTTGGAATGTCAGGACAATAACACCAGGCTTTATCAATGACGACCTCCAAGACATAGATGGTGCACGGAAGACACCTGTGATTAACCGAAAACTTCAGAGGCTACAACTTGATATTTTAGCTCTCCAGGAGACCAGACTACCAGGATCCGGTTCTGTCAGAGAACAAGGCTTCTCCTTCTTTTGGCAAAGGAAACCACCAGGCGAGGTGCGTGAACATTGCGTGGGCTTCGCATTTAACAACAATCTTCTAGGCTCAATCACTCCCCCCCACCCCCAGAGGGTAGTGAGAGAGTCTTGAGCCTCCAGCTCTCCACCACATATAGGCTAGTCTCCCTGGTTTGTGCGTATGTACCAATTCTCAACTCGACCACTGAGGCAAAAGACTTGTTCTATGACGAACGTGCCAGAACCATCAACCTAGTGAAACGCCAAAGACCCCTGCTTGTCCTTGGCGATTTCAATGCTAGAGTAGGAGCGGACCATGACTCCTGGCCAATCTGGCTTGGCGAGTTTGGTGTTGGGAAAATGAATGAAAATGGCTAACGCCTTCTGGAGCTCTGCAATAATCATGGGCTACAAACACCTTTTTCAACACAAAACCACAACACAGAGTTTCATGGAGACATCCAAGTTCAAAGCACTGGCACCAGCTAGACCTTATCCTGTCGAAAGGTACTGATCTCCCCTGCATCCAAGTCACCCGGACATACCAGAGCGGAGATTGTGACACTGACCATTCTCTTGTTTGTTGCAAGGTGAAACTGAAGTCTAAGAAATTCCACCACACAAAAATCGAAGGCAGGCCAAGAATCGATGCTGAGAAAACACTGTTCCGGAAAAAGCCGAAGAGTTTGCAAGCACCATCGGGAAGCAACTCTCTTACACATCCCTGACGAGTGCTCAAGAGAAATGGGATCATTTCAGAGAAACTGTCTACAACACTGCCATAAAGGTCTATGGCAGGAAGACCAGAAAGACAACTGATTGGTTTGAGACTTACTCTCATATGTTGATACCAGCACTCGAGGAGAAAAAGAGGGCACTACTCGCCCAAAAGCGAAACCCCAGCGCAGCAAACATCCATGTGCTCCGTGTTCCTCGCAGCAAAGTTCAGATGACAGCCAGGAAGTGTGCAAACGACTATTGGCTAGAGCTCTGCTCGTCAGCCCAAGCGGCTGCAGACACTGGGAATGTGAGAGGAATGTACGCAGGGATCAAACAGGCCCTCGACCCAACCACAAACAGATCTGCCCCCCTTGAAGACTAACTTAGGCCACATCATCCACGATAGAACAGAAAATATGAACCAATGGTTCGAACACTACTCTGAGCTCTCTGAAAGTCCCAGGGAATGGTGGCATACCTACCGAGGTGCTGAAATGCTCAAAAGACACATTACTGCCGGAATTGCATGAAATTCTATGCCTCTGCTGGGCCGAAGGAACAGTGCCACAAGACATGCGTGATGCTAACATTGTCACTCTTTACAAAAATAAAGGTGACAGAAGCGACTGTAACAACTATCGCGGAATTTCGCTTCTCAGTATCATTGGCAATCTGTTCGCGCGAGTCATCCTGAAGAGATTGCAAGTACTGGCCGAGCGTGTCTACCCGGAATCACAATGTGGCTTCCGAGCAAACAGATCAATCATAGACATGATCTTTTCACTAAGACAACCTTAAGGAAAATGCCGAGAGCATCAACAGTCACTATTCTTTACCTTTATAGATCTAACCAAGGCATTTGATCTAGTGAGCAGGGACGGTTTGTTCAAGATTCTTCCGAAGATCGGTTGCCCACCAAATTTACTCAGCGTGATTAAGTCTTTCCATGAGGACATGAAAAACACAGTGATCTTTGATGGCACAATCTCTGAAGCGTTCAGCATCAAAAGCGGAATGAAACAGGGCTGCGTCTTAGCACCAACCCCCTTTGTCATATTCTTTCCTGTTCTGCTAAAGCATGCCTTTGGAGATGCAACCAAAGTCGTTTATCTCCGAACAAGATCAGACGGAAAGCTATTTAACCAATCAAGATTCAGGGCAAAAACCAAAGTCAAACGTTGCTGTCTTCGCGATTTTCTCTTTACGGACGATGCTGCCATTGCAACCCACTCAGCTGAAGAGCTCCGAAGGCGTATGGATCCTTTCAGCCAGTCATGACAGAACTTTGGTCTCACTATCAGCTTGATGAAAACACAAATCCTAGCTCAGAAGGTGGATCTTGCGCCATCCATCACTATCCTAGAGCATCAACTGGAATCCGTACACGACTTTGTGTACCATGGCTCTATTATTTCTAATTCTCTCTACCTTGAATCAGATCTGAGCAAATGAATTGGTGAAGCCTCTACCACAATGTCAAGACTGACCAAACGTGTTTGGGCAAACAAAAGCTGAGAGGGAGAGTACAAAAATGACTGTCTATCGAACCTGTATTTTGAGCACCCTTTTGTATGGCAATGAATCCTGGACTATGCGCGCTCGACAAGAACATAAACTTCAGGCTTTCGACTTGCGTTGCTTGCGACGTATCTTGCACATCAAATGGATGGTGAAGAAGCAAACCAATACATCAGTTGTGTCTCGTGCAGGAATTCCCAGCATGTACCATCTCTTGAAATAGCGCCGCTTGCGCTGGTTAGGTCATGTTGTGCGAATGCAAGACGGCAGGATGCTAAAGGACCTACTGTACGGGGAGCTCTGGCATGGCTCCCGGCCTGAGACAGACCCTTGCTCCGCTTCAAGGATTTTTGCAAGCGTGATCTCAGGGACCTCTCCATCAACCTGAAAACGTGGGAAGCCACCGTAGAATCGCGCTCCAAATGGAAGACAACAGTAACGACTGGGCTGTTAAACCGCGACCTTCAACTCTCAGCCAATGCAGAAGCAAAGCGATCAGGCGGAAAGCCCGGAGTCAACTCCCGACAACAGAAGTATTTCCATGCACCAGCTGTGGCAGAGAGTGTCTTTCCAGAATCGGCCTCTTCAGCCACTCAAAGAGATGTCAGCAAAGTGCAGCCCCATAGTCCTGAAGGACTGGAGGATGCCTACTACTACTATATAACAGAGAATGGAAAGTGTAATCTGAAAATCAAGAGAAGGATAGGGAGTGCAAAAGATGCTTTTTAAAGATTACTGAAGATCTAGGATCATAGCAAAATGTCAATAGCTACAAAGATTAGGGCACTGGAAGGTTTTGTAACATCTACTCTGTTATATGGCTATGAGTTCTGGACAATATCACCATTAATGAAAAAGAGACTAGAAGCTGTTGAAGATGAGAATATCATGGGTTCACCATCAAACAAAAGAGACAGTTTTGAGTAAAGCTGGAGCAGAAAGGTGCCTGATAAAAAGAATCCGTGAAAGGCAGATGAGGTTTATGGGACATATCATGAGAAAGGAAGGACTAGAAAATCTTACCCTTACAGTTCGTATTGAAGACAAAAGAAGCAGATGAAGACAAAGATTAACATACTTGGGAAGCCCCAAGTTCTATATTCAAAAGTGTATATCAGCAAGTTTCATCATATGTAGAGCTGTTTTCAATATTTGACCTTTTCAACACCTCTTCACCAGGGTTAAAAGCATTTTATTTGCCTCTACAATGAGTAACATTGGAACTTATCTGTAACACACCAAAGAAAATTCCATTTAGTGCAACCATATTCTTTAAATCCTTTGATAATCAAATCTCCAAATTATCTTTCCACGACTCATCAACCCAAGCGACTAATATTTTATGTTATGTTATCTGGGAAATGGGTAAAGGGTGTCATACACCCATCAATAGGCCTATGCTTCATCTTGTTCAGTTTATCAAATCTCGAAATAACTTCGTTATCTAAGTGACTGAACTGTGCTAATAACAAATAAGAATATTCTTTTCTTGGAGAAGAAACGGGGTTTTCTCCTAAATACTCTTACATACTTTATGATCCTCCCAATTTTACAGCTTTCTCTTCTTTGGGATCATGGGTTATTGATTTCAGTTAGTCAAAGTGCCATGGTGTCTCATCCATATTAATAAGCATTTCAAAGACTTGCTAATAACGTATCATGTCTACGAGAAACAGCTCTGCTTTTTCCTAACTTTTACCTTCAGTATTTACCTTGAGTAAAACGTACTAGGTACCCAGTTTAGGTAATTGGAGTCATTGCTTCGGTACGGCTTCCCCTTCTTATAAAAAAATAGTGTGTCTTTTTTCTGGGAAAATAGAAGGTACAGAACAACTGGTAACTTTGTAGATACATGTTGTTACTCCACCACTTGCCTACGCAAGACGTAAATGTTTTAACTGATAGGGAACTGTTACTTGGCTCAGAATAATCTATATCTGGGTCACTCTGGCTGCTAGGACTAATATTTTGGGCACTGTTCATCCTTCCTGATTGTGTCCTATTTTTGAGCAGCTTAGTGCAGAACATGGTCTTTACACAGAAGTTACAATGCCTGTCATTCATTCTTGACTCTGTCATGGTGATTCACAATATTGTATACCTGTATATTATCTAGCCTCTGACGGCTGTATTGAGGTGTTTAGAGCTTTAGGATCCTCAAACGCTCAAAATATATTTATGGAGGTATTCTTTGCTACTAAAGCATGCTACAGGTGTGGTGGCACCAGACACTTATAATCAAGGACAAAAATTTTCTAACCCAGCGGACCTACGGTAAGAGATTGATGCAAACACGGTGTTTGGGCCTTGCAAGACCATCCGCTCCATTTCTGGATGAAACTACGAGATGCATTCTCAACACGACAGAACATCATCAGGGGGAACCACGTCCGGTTTCTGCCCCTCTTCCTCTACCGTTTAAATGACGTGGTCCAGAATATCTTGTAAAATTATCCTTTCCATGATCTTTTAGTTAATGGGGGTAAGAGAAATGGTCTGTAATTGCATGGCATTATATCAACCCTCTCCTTAAATTTTAGGATGACAATGGCAATTTTCTATTTTTGTATGACTTCCTCCGCCTCCAGCCTCTTTTTGAATTGCATCTACCAGTTCTTGTAGAATAAGTGGATACATCTGATTTGATCCTGATAATTTGTTTGTTTTCTTTAACTTGAGATTCTTGTTAACATAATCATAGGTGATCTTAATGTAGAAGTTGTGCTGCATATGCTTCTGTTCTGTATTGGGAATTGTTTACAAGTTCTCCAGCATAAATACACTAAAACATTGTCTGCTCAACACAGCTGTCTTCTGTTTACTTTTTGTTACGAACTGGCCTTCCTCAATCAGCAGTTCTGCCACTCCTGTCGTTCTGGTAATATTCACATAGGGCGAGAACCTCTTGTAGTAGCTAGCTTCAGATTTTGTTCATGCTTTTATGGCAAAATGGGCACCCTTATTTCTTCCTACGCTGTACTGTTAATAGTCTCTGCCATCCTTGGTATTGAGGTATCGTATTACAATGTTATGCTTCTCTTGGACGTTTCTTAGAGCAGCATGGTTAATCCGCACTGGTTTCTTCCATTCACTTCTATTCACTTTGATCTTTTTCCTGGAGGCACTTTTTCCATAGCTTTCTATATGGCACGCTCTATGGTGTTGGTCTTTTCCTGAACAATCAGTCTAGTCTATCTCAGTTGATCTCAAGCCTCGTTCTGATTGAATCATAGTTGGCTTTGTATAATTTCGAAGGTAGTGGCCATTTGTTATTGTATGGTTACCATACTGAATTCTATTCCAACAGAATCAGTTCCTTCGCGTGGATCCAGTGGACTTAATCGCTCCATATCTCTTGGTCATTGATGAATATTAGGTCATTACCTGTGTCTGTCCCTCTTAATATTTTGTAGGCTTGGTGACATCTTCCAGATAAGAAATGTCTCTTTTGTATTTTGTGAATGTGTAGTGTGATTTGTTTTCACTGGTGCTGCTAGTTAATTCCAGTCTGGTACTCATGATATTTTAAAGTGCTTGAAATTACCCATTATGAACCTGCGTGTTTGTTGCTGAGGCTCAGTTGAGAGTACTATACTACTTTTTATCCAGTGGGATTACCGGTGCCGGTAATTCATTTCTATAAGCAACTTTCTATTACTTTGTTGCGTAATTTGAACCTATGTTAAGTCTGTATAAGTATTGTTAATACCTTGATGTATTTTCTTTGTCTTGGATGCTTTTTGACATATATACCTGTCCCTCTGATGTGTGTAGCCTTGAGGTATCTCATTTATATTTTTTGTCTATCTCATTATTCATTTTAACAATCTCTTGACTCACATTAATTAATCTTTTTAATATTTTAGTCATATCCTTCATACTATAATATATTAATACCTTTTCAAGAAACTTGTTATATTTACCTCAAATGCTTAACTGAAATCCAACTGCTAAATTTTTCAGAGTAATCATTCCACTTTACTAAAACCTGTTTATTTTAAATGTTTTTATGAAGAACTTTTTCAATTCTATATATTTCTTGTTCAGCCTTTAATAGTTCCTGTTCACAGAAATTACCCTGTATATCCTCATTATTGAGATAATGCGGGTTATAAGTGACTGAAATGTATGTTGAATCATCAATTTAAATAGCTCTTCTGAACAATTTTATGTTTATCCTTTACAAAAGTCTTTCTTTTAAACCTAGATATTCCAACCCTATCCTCTATTTCAATTTTGCTTTCTGTTTTAATATTTTCATATCACCGTATAAATTAAAATAAACAGTTCCTTGATTCGTTTTCATAGATGCTTTTACAGGTGTCATTTTAATACTTGAATGTTTGGTATTATTGTACTCTTTTACTAATTTAGGCAAAATGTCTAAATACTGTGTAATATTTCTAATAGTTAACTGTTTCCACCTCTTGGTTTTAATTAATCGGTTCCATTATTCAAGCACTGATGATTTCTCTTCATTCTCAGTGAAATATAAATGGAAGTTATATTTCTTTAATAAATCATTCAGATATTTATTGTAGAACACTTTATCCTTATCACTCCAAAGGTCGTCATCGTCATATTTTAACGTCATTTCCCCCCAGTAAATGAGGCTTTGACGGTGCCCTTTAGAGGGACTTTGATTTGGCAGTGAGGAATTTCTTGGCCGAATGCCCTTCCTGATGCCAACCAATGGCTTTTTCTTTTGTGAATTTCCAAAGTTGCCCGCTCGGGGAATCAAACCCAGAATTATTGGTTAAGGCGCAGTTGCACTAACCATTAAGCCACGGCTCCGGAAAGGTAATTAGGGTTTTACCTTCCTTAATTTTTGAAATCTTTAACATTATTTTACCAGTCATATTTTTGAATCTACTCATATTCAGTAAATATATCAATCGCCTTATGTAGGTACCTATAACCTTCGTTAAATTTACTGAAATTTTTCATATCAAAAAAAGTCTGCACACCATATCCAGTCTGTTTTCATACTATTCACACGTCGTTGAGTGAAGTTTTAATTACAGTTTTATGAAGCTCGTTTGCTAATTATGTTTTCTAGTACTCACTCGACCTTTTCCGTTTTTCAGTAAACCTAAACCAAGTGTTTGTATTGTATTGATAACCTTTCTAGTTACCATACCCAATTTTGGCATTTGATCATAAGGAATTTTGTCTAATGATTCAACCATAGTTTTATCACATCAATTTGGTGCCTTTTTAGCAACACTATGACAAACATCATGTTTAGCACTGGTGTTATCTGCCTTATTATACGATATAACATGATATTTAGTACTGTTACTATTGGAATCATACTCTAAGTGTTGATAAAGTGGATTGCATGGACCCATATTTGGTGTAAAACCAGCCTTTGGTTTTGGTTTTGGTAGTTAACCTATCATTTTATGAATGTCACAACCATTACCAATTTCATAATTTTTAAAGTAAAACTACTCTTTTTTGATCCTCAAACTGAACAATTAGACCTTTGCATTTTATTTCCATTTATCATAGTAGTGCAGGGTACATTCAAGTTCCCTGTTCTCTTTTTACACTTTATACAATATATCATATATGATACAGTTACATTATCTCATCAAAATTTTCCATACACGATTTACGTGCTCTTTGTTTTTGAAACAGAAACTCATATGCTCTAATTTATCAGATAATTTTGGATCGATCATATTCTCTTTAGCAATTAGATTGCAATCTTCTTCTCCTTTCGGCCTTGGTCCAACGTTATGTCGGGTCAGCCGCTCGACACGTCCTTCTCCACTCTCCTCGATATTGTCACATTCCATTTCTTGCCCCAACGCTCTTCATGTCTCTTTCGACCACATCCTTCCAGCGGAGCCTCTGCCTTCCTCTACTTCTCTTCCCTTCAACCTTTGCCATTAGTGATTTTCTCACTGTACTCTGTTCCCCCATTCGCATTACATGCCCCAACCACCTCAGTCTTGCCTCTCTTGCCTTTCCTTTGTGTTCACCACCTTTGCGAATTTCTTGATATCCTCGTTCGTCCGATGTTCCATTAGAGATATGCTGGAGATCCACCTCAGTATCTCCATTTCTGTGTTTTCGAGTAGCCGTTCCTTTGCTCTCCTCAGTGAAAAAGCCTCCATGCCATACAAAAGAACTGGTCAGTTCACAGTCTTATGGATCCTCACTTTCAACTTAATTGCCATCCTTTTGTCACATACTACACCACTACTCTCCCTCCATTTNTTCCTTTGTGTTCACCACCTTTGCGAATTTCTTGATATCCTCGTTCGTCCGATGTTCCATTAGAGATATGCTGGAGATCCACCTCAGTATCTCCATTTCTGTGTTTTCGAGTAGCCGTTCCTTTGCTCTCCTCAGTGAAAAAGCCTCCATGCCATACAAAAGAACTGGTCAGTTCACAGTCTTATGGATCCTCACTTTCAACTTAATTGCCATCCTTTTGTCACATACTACACCACTACTATCCCTCCATTTTCCCCCACGCCTTGTTCATTCTTGCCTTCACTTCTTCTCTACTTCCTCCCGTCTCATTCACCACTGTTCGCAAATAATTGAACTTGTCCACTTGCTTGATTTACTGGTCATGCCGATCTTTCACTGCTACCCAAGACCCCCTTCTTTTGCTGATACCATCACTTCCGTCTTCCTGACGTTCACTTTCAAGCCCTTTGCTTCCAGCTCCTCCTGCCACTTCCGGATCTTCTCTTGCAGTTTTTCCTGAGATGTTGGCTGATGTGGCAATGTCGTCTGCGTACAAAAGCTCATTCAGGACCCCTTCTCTGACTGTGCAGCTGACTGTGTCCATGACCACAGCGAACAAGAAAGGGCTAAGGGCAGACCCTTGATGAAGCCTTACTCCCACAGGAAATGCGTCAGTGTTTCCAGCGCTGCACTGTACCATAGTTAGGCCTCCTACGTACAGAATCTCTACGACCCTGATCATCTTTTCTGTCACTGCCCTCTTACCGAGGCACCAACAGAGGACTTCTCTGGGAACACGGTCTTATGCTTTCTCTAGATCTACAAATGTCGTAAACATTGCTCGATTCCCCTCCAAGATCTCTTCCTGGTTCTGTCTTAATATGAAAATTGCATCTAGTGTTCCTTTCCCTGGCATGAAAGCGAACTGCATATTATTGATGTTAACTTGTTGCCTCAGCCTCTTGTCCAGTATTCTTTCATAGACCTTTAAGTCGTGTTTCAGCAGCTTAATTCCTCGGTACTTTTCGCATTCAAGTATATTCCCTTTTCCTTTGTAGACCAATACAATGATGCTTCTCTTCCAGTCCTCTGGGATTGCCTCCTCAGACCACAGTCAGTTCAGAAACTTTGCGAGCCACTTCACTCCCTCCTGCCCTAACGCTCGAATCATCATGCTTGTTACTTCTGATGGTCCTGAAGCTTTATCTTTCTTTCTTTGATTCAATACCTCTTTCACGTCTTCCTCGCTGATCCATTGATTTGTAGTAAATGGAGAATAGAGATGCATATGTGAGCAATTCAATCTTATTTTTTGTGGTACTTCATAATAGCTTTGTTATAAATAGATAGGACTAATATTATGATGCTTACCATCAGTGAAATGATTAGCTATCAGATTTTGAATCTTTCCTAAAGCATTCATCAGATCATGAAATAATATAAGTTTTCTATTTCCATTAGGATATTCATCAGTGTTCATTATTTGATTGGAGTCTTTAATTTCTAAAACAGGATAAGCAACTTTCTTTGAGATGTTATTCATTAATGTTATTAAATCTTGTATTTGATCTTGATGACTGTTTGGTGTGTACATATAAATCTTGTTCTAATAAACTAAAGGTTTTCTTAATAAATGCATTAACATATTTGTTTTACTACAATTACTTTATCCACAGATCAACAATCTAAACTCTTCATCTAAGAAGTTGTTTGATCTTTTTTGGTCATTTTATTTATTATTATCATAATTTGATACCTTCATATATAATATACTAGTATATTAATATATAGGTGTTAAATCAACACTTATTTTATCAAGCCTAATATTATGAAATGAATATAAGTAAATTAAAAAAACAAACAGATCAATCCTTCCAGGTTGATACTATGAAGAAAAACTTTCGAAATTTGACTAAATCGTTTAAGGCTGGAGATATTGATCAGCAAATGGAAAATGAAATTATATTAAAGCCGATTGCAGATTCTCAAAAAGATATTAAAAAGACTATTGGTCAAAAACAAGAAAAATTGATTGAACAGTAGCAGGAGAATCAAAATGTTTTAAAAAGCGGATTAAAAGATAGAATTTTTTGTAATCAATTACCTGATCAAATTTCAGATGCTCAGGAAAAGACCAAACTACCCATAGATTATAAACTAAGTATGTTAAAACAAGTAAAATTCCAACTTGAGTAATGGGTTCAATCAGATCAAGCTTAATATGCTAAAAGATGAATATAGCTGCATTACACTTGTTGAAATTTTTGAAAATGAATATAATGATGACAAAGAAATAAGATTATTGATAGTGTAAATAAGATTCTTCAAGCTCTTGGTTGTAAAAAAGCTTCATTATTTGCAAGGTCAAACATACTTGACCATAAAAAGGATATTTCTTCTGAAAAAGGTATAAATAAACAACAACAAAATATTTATATGAAAAAGGACTTATTGCTAAAAAAAAATTAAAACTCTTAATAAGTATAAAAATAGAACTGAAATGATTATAGAAGTTTTTAAACCCATTCCTAGTTCAGATGTGAAAAAGATTGTTGGTAAAGATGGTAGGAAATCTAAACACCCTAAAAGAAATGCTTAAAAGATATCAAATGGTCAATATGGTAATCTGTTCATTAATTATCCAAGATTGATGAATGATATGGTTGTTGAAGTCTATAAGCACGGCCAAATTATTTATGAAGACAAGGCTTGTGGCATATTGCTGTATGTATGTATGTATGTATGTATGTATGTATGTATGTATGTATGTATGTATTTATTCGCCACTAACAAAAAAATACAAATGTTCAAAGGTAAATGATAAAAACCTAATACATGATGTTATCCAAAATAGTTAAAAAATAAGAGTAAACAGAAACAAAAAAGAACGAAACAAACAGGCGGGACGGTAATCTAGAGAAACGGTGGCAGGGGTAGCATAATACAGATCATGAAGACCTTATTTTCATTATGGCCCCTTATTATGGCCTAGCTTGTTTGTGACAAAACTTTACAAAACCTAGCTTATACTGTTGTCGACAACTGATTGTAATTACCCCCAGTGGGATTTCTGTCACATGCACATGTTTATATAACGATTCCTAGTGACATTCTTATCACATGTACACGCTGATGTAACTGTCCCTAGAGACATTCTGATATTATGCTATTGTCACACTCTGTATGGTATATTTAGACACGCTGTAGAAGTAAAAGTCAGTCAGCAAGAGAAACTAGATGTACACATCTTCTCTACTCTGTCTCTTTTCTGCAAGCTTAATAACCTTAACAGAAGCAAATACGACAAAACTGTTCTTTTCAACCTGCTAACTAAACGCCTTTTTACCCCCAATTAAAATATAGTCAAAAAGCTAAACAAATATTACAAAATTTGAACTTATTAGCTGAAATGCGCCCG
>RDPX01000362.1:110378-134691 GCA_003991215.1 Morbakka virulenta | reverse complement strand
CTCTTTTCTATACTTCCTGCTGCATACATCTTTATCTCTCTTTTCTATACTTCCTGCTTCATACATCTTTATCTCTCTTTTCTATACTTCCTGCTTCATACATCTTTATCTCTCTTTTCTATACTTCCTGCTTCATACATCTTTATCTCTCTTTTCTATACTTCCTGCTTCATACATCTTTATCTCTCTTTTCTATACTTCCTGCTTCATACATCTTTATCTCTCTTTTCTATACTTCCTGCTTCATACATCTTTATCCCTCTTTTCTATGCTTCCTGTTATAATCAAATAAGGTACGTTGTCGTCCTGTATAATGTGGTCTATTAAATTTTCTCACGACCAGCAACACGGTCTTTGATTGTGAATTCTTTTTTTCACCTGAAGCCATTCTTTGTAAGTTTCCCCATCATTCCACCTTACCTTTTCTAATCTTCGTTCATTTTGGTGTTTTTCATATCAAATTATCAAATATTTTAAACCTCTTTACACCTATGTCTTTGAGACTCCACATTTTACATCCATACAAAGTATCGTTCCAGCCAAACCTTTCAACCACCATACTTTTCTTTAAAATGTTACTCGTTTTTTGTTTTTTTTGAGAGGAACACATTGATTTCAAAGAATGCATTTTGGCCATCGATATTCTTTGTTTTTATTTTTATTTTTTCTACTACCTTTGTCTTTTAAAGTTATGTTTACATTCTGTACTCTCTTGTCTTTTCATTTGCTGCATTTAATATATTTTTATTTCGATACATCCATCTTTTGCATTTTTCTTTTTGTTGTTGGTGTAATATGCTGTTGATGAAATAAATAATACAAACTGTTGCAAAAGGGTTTTTTCCCCCATCTGATTGTTTGGGACTTACCCCAGGCTACCTGAAAGAATCCTCTCCTCTCTCTATCCCTCTATCTACCTATCCATCTATCTATCTATCTACCTATCTATCTATCCATCCATCCATCTATCTATCTATCTATCTATCTATCTATCTCTTCTCTCTCTCTCTCTCTATCTATCTATCTCTTCTCTCTCTCTCTCTCTTTCTCTCTCTCTCTCTCTCTCTCTCTNGAATACTTGCTTCGGTCCGTATAGGACCATACAAAGTAATTTCGTAAATGGTCCGACATATACTCCTATTAATGAGTCACAATATATTTCCCCATAACTTCAACATAAAATTCCTCAATTCTTCCTCTGTTTGTGTGTCTGTCTCTCTGTCTGTCTCTGCCTCTGTGTGTGTGTATGTCTCTCTCTCTCTCTCTCTCTCTCTCTCTCTCTCTCTCTCTCTCTCTCTCACTCTCCCTTTCTTCTCTCTCTCGCTCTCTCACTCTCTCTCTCTCTCTCTCTCTCTCTCTCTCTCTCTCTCTCTCTCTCTCTCTCTCTCTCTCTCTCTCTCTCTCTCCCTCTCTCTCTCTCTAGACACGAAGCCCATCACGAGCGTAAGTGTTGTTATGGCCTTCCACTTTCTGCGATCTCTTGAAAGATGTAATATCGCATTTCTCTCTGTTACGTAATCTTTTGCTGATGGTAACATTATTTGCCTCTGTGTTTGCCTCGCTTTCATGCCTTTAACATTCCATGTCATTATGATTAATTCTCTTCCCTGAAAAGTTTACCGCCCATAAAAATATGAGGTCATTTTGCATCAAATGCACTTGTGAATAATTTTATGTCTAATTTTACTTTGCTTTTTGCCACTGTATGACTTTCAAATGCGTACGCTGCGAAGTTCTCGCTCTGTGCAGTAATGCTTCCCCGAGGGTATTTCGAGTTATATCAACTTGAGTAGTCGTTGGTTCATCTGATTGGAAGTATTCAGGAGACGTTGAATGGCGTATTTTTTGCTTGATTATTTTTAAAGTACACACTATTATGGGGGTACCGCTGGTATTTAATGCCTTTCTGTCACAATATACATAACGAAGTTGTAAGCTCAGGAAGGGGCTTTTGGTGGCTTTCAATACATGGGACCAAATGTATATCAGTATCCCAAAATAGCTGTAGGTTTTTATAATTGCTGGGAGGTAAGTAACCAATAATTACTTGTACCGGTGATTAGCCTGGTCTGACTCACCTTCACCATGTGTGTATAAAAAAAAAGGTTTGAAGTGAAGTTCTGTTCAGTTTTTGTCATTGAAAGGTAAATAATCTACGATCAATACATTCCCTTGTTTAAGATTTTCTAATGCAAGTTACAGGGGTTTTGAAAAAAAACAGTTGAAAAAACTAAGATCTCTTGCTGAGTATCTCTTGAATCTCTAAAACACCAATCACAATACCGCTTTTCTATATAACAAAAACTGTAAGTGCACTTTTAATGGTCCAAGTTTTACTACTTAAATTTAAACAAAGCCAGTAAACCTTGGTTTTGACAAATGAATAACATACAGAATAAAGCCGAGAAAATAAAACAGGTGCTTTCAGTGAAGTCATATTTCTTTCTCGTAATCAACCTCAGTAAAAATTCTTTTCACAAACTCAAAGAATGTGGGAGGTGTTCTACGAATGCTCGAATATAAACTGTTTTTTTTTGTTAACAAAAAGATAATCGCAGCTGTGAGAAGGATTAATCAAACAGAAACATCACAAAGAGACTCCATTACTCCTCGCCAGTACGCAAACGGAGTAATGCATTCGATATAAAAATGTAATATTTGGATAAAAAAATAACCAAAGAAAACCAAACGTTCAAAATATCGATTGATTACAATAATTAACTAACTAATTAACTAACCAGCTACAATAAATAGAGTTTTCCTAATATTCTAAAAAAACTGGAAAATGATTCTTTCCGACAAGGTGAATGGTCCAATTAGATAAAAGACAAAACCATTACAGAGGTGTTACAGGTTTTCATCAAATATGTAACTGAATCATTGATGAAAACACAAGTACGAAAACGAATCCAATACGGCACAATGTGACAGGGAAATGACTCACTTGCAAGTGTACTTGTATGATTAACTTGCCCTTTGGTGCCGTAGTTTCGTCTGTATTAATCGCTTTTTTGTTATTCAAAATTCGTGTGAATTATGTGTACCTTTCTTTCTCATAATATTTTTTATTGGTTAAGAACCATACAAGGCGATTGTACATGTTTCCTCCATAGTGTACGATCTTCTGCTTTCTTGTCTATTAATCTTGGAAGTTCCATGTCTTCATGTACGCTCTTTATCCACCGTTTCAGTGGATATCTACATTTGCCACGTTTTCCTTACTGTGGTTTCATTTTCCATTCTGAGGAAGTAGCCATACCACCACAGGCGTAATTTGCACTCCTTATTTAATATGTTGAGATGGAATTCTTTCAGGATATCACCATTTCTTAATCTGCCTATTCTGGTCACTCCCTTTATAATCCTTAGCGTTTTCATCCCTGTTGTCTCGAAAATTTTCTCTTTTTTTCCCTTAAGCTACCACTCGGTTCCATGTAGAAAAACTGGTTGTATGACAGTTGCATATTTTTTTACTTCAAACTTTCTCAGCATCTGGTTGTCGCAGATTATGTCGGTAAATTGTTTCTCCTTCATCCATTCAGCATTATTTCTCACACGAACTGCTTCTTCACTAACTTGTATTTATTTGGGGTAACTCTTAAGATATTTGAACTCCATTACTTGCTTCAGCTTTGTTCCATCTCGGTCAGTAATGTTTACATGTCAACACACCTCCGTCTTGCTTGTATTCACTTTCGGGTCTCGACTTGCCATACCATTGTGCCTTGCAGCCATTTATGTTGAAGGTCCACTTTTCTACATGTTGCCATCACAAGATCATCTGCAAATATAGGTAGAACAGAAGTTTCCCTTCTCCCTGTTTGTTAATTAATATCTGTTGAAATGTGTAATTCAGGTCCCATTTTACACTTTTATAATTCTTAACTATTTTGATGTCCAGTCGATTAAGCGGCATCAGTTTTAACAAGGCTAGAACGACTCCAAACCAGATTACATTTTTCTTGTTTTTTTCTTTACGGAGAATACAAGTGCAATCTCAACAATTCAAAATATTTTAGCAATTGATGAAGAAGAAGTGGAAATCTAGTCAAATCTGACCTTCAGAAATTAATAAATTTCAGTTCTAATTGTCTTCGCGAATGGCAATAAAGTTGTGAGGTTAGTAAGTGCGGTGGAACAGTTATTTGGCACCTGTGAGTGAGTGAGTGAGTGAGTGAGTGAGTGAGTGAGTGAGTGAGTGAGTGAGTGAGCGAGCGAGAAGATAAAAGCAGCATAACATTAGCAAAGTATAAATAATAGTATCAGAGTCATAAAAAACAAAGAAAAAAGGAAGATAACAACTATCTCACAAGGTGCCTTATGATTACTATTGTTAAAGCAAATGACAGATTTTGGAAGAACATTTGAAGGACTTCTGAAAATGGTGAGCAGTTGAAACAGACCAGTCATTTTCCACAGTTTTCAGACGATATGCTAAATACTCTGGTGCCTAAAAGAGGGGGATTGGAATAGCACGGGGCTGGAAATTCCTCAAAAGCTAATAAACGAATGGGTGGAATAAACGGGGGACCAGAAAATCTCCTGAATTTGACAGGTGGGGTGCATGTAAAAAAAATCAATCAACAAGAACTTTTCTTGGATCAATTTAAACCAGTTGTATGCTACAGTGTTACAATCATCGAAGTTTTGAACCGATTTCACTGTTTTAAACGGATGTATAAAATGCCCATAGAAACAAGAGAAACATTTTAGTACGTCAAGAAAGTTTAATAAGGTATGAAAAGCTAAATTTATAGACTTTTACTTCATGTTTTGAATTCTTTCAAAGGTGCTTTCCTCACCTTGTTCAACGATACTCTTATTAGTCTTCCTAGTACCTCTCTTGATTGTTATTCGAGCTTCGTAAAAGATGGCCTTCATTTTTAAAAGTTGGGGTTTAAAAAAACCTTGTTTCTTTGCCATCAAAAACATTCTGTAGTGCATCTAGGGACTTTGCATCTAGATAATCAAAGTATCAGTAGAAATATTCGGCAGGGAGGGGGGGGGGGGGAGTCTATTAGGCACCAAAGAGTGCTGGTGAAAGTCAGTTTTTTAAAATTTTACGCCGGACCTCTGCAAGACGATTTTTAAGGAGATTGTCAGAAAATTTTGCAGGGACATATGCACAAGGTAAAAAAGTGATTGTCGAAATGACAAATATCGCTCGACGAAAAGAAGGGTGTTTTCGTCATCAAACGCGAGCGTTGATCAGGTTCAGACTTTAGTTCAGTTATACAGAGCATTGTTCCTTCTCAAGCTCACCAGGTGCAAAAACACCACACACACTAGACACAAACTAATTTTGAAAAACTCGCAGAGTACAATTGGTTATAAAAGACATGATTACTGCAATAGGTTCACTGTTGTCCTGGAAGTCCTGACAAAGTAGTTAATACTCCAGCGATGCAAATCAACTCGTTGTCTCGTTACAAGTTAGAAAAAAAAATCAACTTTCAATTACAAATAAACAGCACATAATAAATATATGAAAGAAGAGTTTTGTGTATGAATTAAAAACTTAAATAAACATCTCTATTAATGTTCTCAAAAGCCCGTAACACGTAAAACCTCAAATAACTTTTTATGAAACGTCTTGAAAACTTCCAGAAGTATCTGTTTCTCCCCCTATTGATCCTATTTTTAAGAACATTCTAACCAACACTCATGGTGGGTTTCTTTTTGCTTTTTTTAAGCAATTTTTTGTCTGCAGAAGGACAGTAAAATCAATGTTCGTTGAAGCATAAAATCACGCATATAAACTTGGTTGACTGCCCGCCTTTTTCTGCTCTGGATTTGTTTTAGAATATGATGCGCTCCTTTAGAGGAAATTTGCTCTCAGAAATATTATAGAAATCATAATTTTTGAGTATATTCATAAAATGCATCCAGTGGAAATCGCGCTTAAGTGGTATGATAGCTACTTGTTACGGCTGCTAACTATGTCCTACTATTTATCACCAGAGCATTCATTGCAAATTGCGAAGGAATAGAAAAACGTACTGAGTGTGACTTGACATTTTGCTTATGATAACAGGATTCCTTTTTGAATCATTAAAATCATTTCACCCAATTTATCAAGTTATCCCATTCGCTGTTTGATATATGTACTATTTCTAGCATTTGTGTGAAAAATGCCCATGTGTGTAAAAATATTGAAGATGTTCATAATGAAGCAAAGTGCATTAACAAGTATGTTCTGTGTTGTCTATGAGTCTAAGAAGCGAGGTTAAATACTTTTTCTGGCTGCTTCATTCTCAATTCTCTCGTTTTTCCTACCCGAGTCTTATGTAATGACGATACCTCGGAAATAATTATAGAATAAATAAGGCAGCCATAACTTAGTTATAGAATGATTAATTAAAGAATGATTAATAAATTAATTTTGAGAATAATTAATGAATAATTAAAAAGCCATTAATAGGGTAGTAACAAGGGAGATGTTATATCATTCATTTAAATATTCTATTATGTATAGCGAAGGGCACAATAGTTCTAATTATTTACCAGTTTCATATACCCTGTGTTGGTGATCTTTATTAGTTACACTGTACACAAAAACAAGTGGAAAGCTTCTCTATTTGCACTTGTGGTCGAAGTCGAATGGCAGCTGTTTACAGGTATTGGCGAGAACAATGAAATCATTTGTTTGAGGGGAAAAGCCATGTCAAAGCAGTTTTCAATTAATCAAAAAGCATGGGCAAGTAGAAAAACAGTGTCAGATCTAACTATACTGCCACAATAGTCTGCATCTCCCCACTGTCACGTTAACATACAAAAATAAAAGTTACCTTTTCATATGCTCTTGTCATTCGGCCATCACACACACTCAACTCTTTAGACACACACACTCAACTCTTTAGACANATTAGTTACACTGTACACAAAAACAAGTGGAAAGCTTCTCTATTTGCACTTGTGGTCGAAGTCGAATGGCAGCTGTTTACAGGTATTGGCGAGAACAATGAAATCATTTGTTTGAGGGGAAAAGCCATGTCAAAGCAGTTTTCAATTAATCAAAAAGCATGGGCAAGTAGAAAAACAGTGTCAGATCTAACTATACTGCCACAATAGTCTGCATCTCCCCACTGTCACGTTAACATACAAAAATAAAAGTTACCTTTTCATATGCTCTTGTCATTCGGCCATCACACACACTCAACTCTTTAGACACACACACTCAACTCTTTAGACACACACTGACAAAGTTCGGGTTACAGTTACTGCTAGGCTCGACTTCCATACGTATGAAAGTTCCCGTTCCCTTGTTCAGTCAGGTTTGAATTTTACTGCTTTCCCCAGCATTACTTTAAATTACACTGCTGAGGTAGGTAAAGAAATCTGTATGGTTAGTTTCATGGTTGCTAATCAATAGTTATTGGATTCGTTACATTAAGAGTCGTGGCTGCTACTTTCTTCCGGCTAATCTTGAGCCCGGGCTACTTCCCATACTTGTCAAATTAATCCATTTTTGTTCTGCGTCTGGTTATGGGAGTGTGATAGTAGGGTAAAGTCATCAGCGGAATCCAAGTCCACTAGAACACTGAATAAGGTTCGTCTTACTTAATTCTTTTGTCTTGTCGTCTGTTTAATTATCCAGTCGATGGTTAAATTGAAAGGGAGACAAGCCATCCTAAAACCCTGCCTCACACACGCTCGAAGAATAATTTGCTCTCTCCAACACAGCAAAGAAATTGTTAAAAGTTCTTGATTAAGCTGACAATTTCTTGCAGGATGCTGTAATCCTCGTAAGATATGCCACATACGTACTCTGTGTACACTATCAAAAAATCCTCTTCAATATCAATAAAACTGACCTGTGACATTTCCTGTCATTCCGTGCACAGTCCGATAATTCACCGACATCAACTTTTAGATCAACGTTTGCTGGTTGAATGTTAGGATCTTTCCCTGGTGGTGGCCTGTTAAGTATTTCCTTGAAGTGCTCTAACCATCTCCGCTCCTGTTCTTTCTCAGTAATCAGCACCCCTGCCAGTCTTGTCTTTGATGGTAATGACATTGTTTGTTGTATACTTCTTGCATATCTTCTTTTGTATAAAGTTTTAAGCTGATCGTGTCCCGTTCTTTACCTCCTCTGACAAGGCATACACATTTACCTTTTTTTTCTTTTCTGATCAACTTTTTTACCTCGCAGTTGGTGTCGCGGTACTGCTGCTGCTCCAGTCTACCTCTCGGAAAAAGCATAAAGTATAAAGTTCAGAATATAGAAAACAGAGAAACAGTTAGAATCCGTTTGTCGTGCTGAAAAAGCCAAGTTTGAGGGGCGAGAAAGGAAGAAGGAGAAGTATATAGATCACAATATACAGAATGATGAACGATGACGGTCGATAACGCTTAGTTAAAACGTGGTTTCATGTAACGTCAGTGAGAAAAGTTGTGGTATTACCAATGCTCAGACTTAAGCTGACGCGAAACACAGGTAAGGTAATGATATAACGTATCTTAATTATTATCATAATTTTATGATTACAGTATATACTTCTAAAAGGGGATCTTCCGAAGTACATCTGAACCTTAAAAGTCCTTTTGCCCAAAAATTAATACCACGGTGTTCAATTCTGCATTGGAACAGAATGTAGAGAATATGAATCCATGAATCCAAGTCATCATCGATTTTATTCTGTGCAAGAAATGGTACGACACACCTACAACTTCACAAATGGCGTTATATATTTGTATTCCTCTAAAAACCCAAGTGTTCTTTTTCCATCGTATCTTCAAATCTCTCTGTTTGTGTCCTGGCATAAACAACTTTTCTCTTATCCGCCCAAAACTCTGGCATGCTCCATGTTCACCTCTGACTTTCTCTACTTTGATATCATCATTTTTACAAACTCTGAAAAGAAAAACATGTTCTTTGTTAGACAAAATTCAAACGTCAATAAATTAACACAAACAAGATTAATACACAACGAAATTGGTGCAGTATGACGAGGGAAATATTGATGGCCAACTAGCAGTGGTATCCGGCATTGCTCGCGACGCCAGGTTAATTAGCGAAAGTGGTATTGAATCATTCTTCTCGCGATTAAAACGAAAAATCAAAACCGACATCTTACATACGCCGTGTGCATACTTTAGACGTCACTGAGCGGGTCTAGTTGAATTTATTTTTACATTTTAGGCCTCCATCTTTGACAGCGGCCCCACATAACTCCCTTTTTCGTCACTTTGACCTTCATATCAAGAAATTGCCCAAATCCAAGTACCCTAGAGTACGCGGACACTAAATATATGCTATCTATTTTTCCTGGTTAAATTCACTTTCCCGATTGCAAGTCTTTAACTTTGAGAACGAACCCACCCACATTACTAACCTCTTCACATCTGGCGGCCGCCTTAGTGGCCATACCGAAAAATAACCTTTATTCAAAACAGGGATGCAAAGTACCCTAGCACAAAAACTGGGCTTTATACGTTGCCTAGTGTGTAACAGAGGTTTCGAATTATGACGTGATCATTTAATTGCATTTCGCATAATCGCACAGAAACGTAAAGACCATTAACCAAACCTACCTTCTATTACAAAAATTGTCCGCTTAATTGCAGATCGGGCAAATTCCATATATTGGTTAACTGCATAGAAAATTCGCTGGCAAAAGTATTTTTTCATCAGTAAATCGCATATTTTTCACGGTCTTTTCCAAAACATGACATTAGTTTTAGACTTTGTTGCTGATGGCAGCGCCACAACATTTGACTCATTATTTAAAAAAAGGTACAAACCAGAAAATAATTTTAATTACGATGAAACAAATGGTGTTTCGTGTCCTACAAGACAGCAGAACGGCGTTCAAGCACCAAAACCCCGTAGGCCACAAAATTAATAAAGAAAAAATTTCTGCAATGCAATGTTGCAATTACGCATGAAGTAATAAGAACAATTATTTATTTGAAAATCAACCTTCCTGAGACATTTTAGGGGAGCACACCAACTCACTGTGTAGTACAAAGCTAATAAAAATGCATAGGTGACTGCAGAAGTTAAACAAATATATGGGCGGAAAAATAAAAGTATGTCTATTAATACATAACAGCACTACACATAATATTGACGTTGTATTAAATAATTATTTGTCGCCCAACACCACATCCACTGTGCAACCACTGAATCAGGGGATAATCCGAAACATAAAGCATTACTACAGAAAAGCTTTATTGCACAAAATAGTCACTGTAACAGATCCGGGTAAAATGAATAGTACTAATAGTAGTGCAGCAAAATCTATTACACTGTTAGACGCAATTCATTTATTTGGTGATGGCTGGGTGGCAGGTAAAACAGTAAACATTTCACTGTTTCAAGGCTAGATCGAAGGCTAGATCGACGGCTAGATGTAGATGAAGATTATTTGGCAACTGATGATGAAATAGAGGAGGGTAAACTTTGTGATAAAAACTTTGCGAGTGACTTGCAATGCCTCGAAAGAGGTAGAGGGCAAAGATAAAGACGACAAAGAGGCAACCCCTGCGTTTCCAACAAACGGCAAAGTAGTAACGGTACCAGATGTACTCCGAAGGAGGATGCATCATCAAGGCTTAGCGATTCACTAAATTACCTGGATTAGTTGATAAATAAAGATATTTCTGCACTGGAAGAAAAATGAATGGATGGTAATATATATATGTATATATATAAACATACATATAAACATACATATATATATACACATCTATACACATGCAGACATACACGCATCCAAAATCAACCTAAAAAACTAATCTGAGTTTAATGTAATGGAGACAGGATAACATTCCACAATGGCGAAGGGTGCAGACGGCGGACAAGGTGCAATTTCTTTTAGCAGAAGAGTCATCTCGGCGTTTGACAAACAAGCGGGTTTACATCAAAGTCTAACTTGTTACGACTTTCCCTAAACAATTCATACTCAATTACGTTCATGGATGAAAACAGAACTTTTATGCAGCTGGATCGACAAGTGATACCTAGTTCCGCCAGGAACTGACGATATCTTTTTCTCGTTTATAACAAGGCAAGTGGTTCACAACTACATTTCAATCTACACTTCTAATACGTGAGGGGACTGAAAGCGCAACATGGAAACCACTGCACCTTGAATAATTCTAAACGGGCTACTTAACTATATCTAGTGAAAATAATACAAAATACGCCGATTAAAATAAGCACCTTTCAGTCCGGAAACTAACACTTTTAAAGTATTTTCTTAACAAAAATTTAAAAAAACGCACCTTCATAATTGACCTGACCATCGCCATCAATATCAGCTTCTCGGATCATTTCATCTACTTCTTGATCAGTAAGTTTTTCACCCAAATTCGTCATGACATGTCTTAGTTCAGCAGCACTGATGAAACCATCTCCATCCTTATCAAAAACACGAAAAGCCTCTTTAATCTCGTCTTCAGATTCAGACTCTTTCATCTTTTTTGCCATCATGGTCAAAAACTCAGGAAAATCAATTGTTCCATTACCTTGCAAAGGAAAGGAAAGGAAAATACAAGGATTGAAATATAAATAAGTTGTCTGACGTGAAGAAATAGTGGTTCCCCCAGTAGAGAGTACAAAACAACAATAAACGTCTTAGTGCTAAATATAACATACAAGACTATACCTTTAAATAGTAAGGAAATTCTAACATTTGTTTGTATCCATACAAAGTGTTCAAATTAACTGAAAGCAGCTGAGCCAATCATATTCCAGGTGTATTAGTGGTCACGTGGTAAATCATCAGATTACCAAGTAAGAGAGGCTATTACGACTCTGCCTCAATTTGTTTCTCCTAAAAGTGGTAGACTATCGAGTTTGTACATGTTTGCGGCGATAATGTTCGAATCAAGGTGAAACTAAGAAAAATCACGCAGTTCAAGTAAATCATATGTGTCAAAATATATCAATAAGTGTTGAAATAATAAATAATAAGAGGTTTAAATAAATCATCAATGGTTTATATAAATAACAAACCGTCTAATTAAATCACCAATGGCTTACGTAAATCACAAGCTGTTCAAATTAATCCCAAAAGATTCAAATAAATAACAAGTTCTTGCCAATAAATCACAGATAATTGAAATAAATCACGACTTGCTGAATTAAAAAAACCCTTTTCAAATAAAAACCAGATCAAACAAGTCATAAACGGGTCAAATATTTCACAGGTGAGAAAAAACTAAATGTTGACGCAAAATAGACAATAGGAACAGGATTTGATCAAATTGTTATAATACACATTAGAAATACCAGCACATATGTGTAACCGAACCTTGTCAAAAAGGAAAGGATATTAGGTTGATGTTGTGCAAGGGGGTGAAACAAATGTACGAGTGATTTCTGCGGACTTTGAGAAGCTTTTCGATAGAGACTTTGGAACGAAGCTTAAGAGAGTAGGTGGTAGAAAAATGATATTGCGACGAAGTTAATTAAGGTACAAATATTGTAACTGATGAGGAGGTTATGATTAAACAGTGCAGATTTTGGCAGAGGAGTTTGTCATGGTGGGCTCATTTAAACAGCACTGAACCATAATTGCGCAGCACAGCTAATGAAAACACGATACCAGCGAGGTATTAAGATCTCCGATGCAACTGTATCAACTGATCGTTAAGGCAAAGTCCAAGCTACATTTCAAATTACAATTACAAGATTTCAACTACTTAAACTAGTCAAGGATTGATCGCAATTCTGAAACAAAAATAGGAAAACAATATTGAAAGAGAAAGAGTGTAAATATTCTGCTATTTGGACTCTACCCTTACTGGCGAATTGTAGATTTGAAAAGGACACAGGCTGTAGATGAGGAAAACCTATGTGATTAAGAATATTTACTCCCTAAGCGCTTAAGTAATGAAATTTGCATCAATTGGAACACTGGGATGCTCCACAGCGCTGTACGATTAAGAAAAATGAACTAAGACGCTTTTACACTATCTGTTTAATATGTAAGCTATGATGAGGAGGGAAACGATTCAGAATTGCAAAAATAAGCTTGGCGTTTCCATGAGCCGTATCACAATTGATAATGAATGGGTAACATTGTCTTTGGTTCTATTAAAAGTAAGAATACTTATGATAACAAGAGAATATGATCAAGGTAGAGTCACGATAAATAATGATAAATTAAGGTACAAACATTTAATTGTTTTGTTTATCCAATACAAGGTAGCATATATCTCTGGCAACAATATTGAAAACCAAGTTCATCAGCTTCGCGTGGTTACTCTTTGTCATGTAATTACATGACAAAAAGTAACCACTATTATTAGTTATTACTATTACAACTACAACTATCACTATTACAACCATTATTTATTATTTATCATTATTATGAGGATATGGTACAGTAGTTTTGGCGATTATGGAAGATGAAGTAAGGTGGACCGATTTAAAACGTAGATTATATACCAAACTTGTTAGCCTTTTAACTCACGCTGTATTATTTTGATCATGTAGCTAAATGGCATGGTCTACTAGAAGTGGAGTTAACGAGAATGGTAAAGAGGAAACGAAAAGGGAAAAAGAAAATGACAAGACGAAGGGATAAGGAAAACGGAATGACAAGCAAAACTATCATGCAACAGAGACGAAGCAGAAATAGCACATTGTGAGAAGACGAAAGCGTCAACGATAAAGAGTTAGCGTGCTGTAACACGGACAAGCCGTAATTACAAAACATCAGAATTGCGCACTGAATTAAAACCAGCCAGGTTTGAGAAGTTCCGACTCTTGATCGCTAGATATCGTAAAGTCTACTGGATATTGTTATAAGAGTACGAACCAACAAGGGAAAAAACAGTGATTGAATATGGTCTAATGGGAAAGAAAATTGAAGGGCGTAAGGTTATGAGTTGCCTAGGAGCTTCAGCGACAATGCTATCAAATGCAGTTATCAGTAGGTGTTAGCATTCGGTGTTAAAACCTTGTATATGTACTCAGGTTACCCAGAGGAAACAGAATTATGGTACGCTTTTTGCAAGATACAGCAATGTGGCAGAGCATCATTATGTAAAAAGATCCCTGGCGGATACATGACAATACATTCCTGCAGTCAGGAATACTTTAAATGGCTCAAAAGAACTGGAGTGGAAATATAAACAACAAAGCCATACGAAACTACTACTATAATGTATAAAATGTTCTTAGCTTAGCAATTAGTTTTAATACTACTTATAGCCCTGGGCTATCAACTAAAAATAAAAACAAAGCAAGTGTTGAAACCACAGTTTTAATTATGATTTCAATATATCATAACTTGTTAATAGTTCTCAGTTCAGGGTTTTTCAAAATTAAAAGTTCCAACTCTATAAGTAATACATTAACGACATAATAAATGAATACTTTATGTTATTATGTCGAGTAAATGTGAATCACTGGTTTTTTCTACGAGTTTTTGTTTGCAGTATTACATTCGTCTTTCTTGCCATTCGAGACAAAGAATCTCACATGATGAAAATTACTGGTCTTCAAATTTTTTAATCGTAGTGAAAAACACTGAAAAGCTGTTAACTCGATGATATGGAGGTATACAATATTTTCAGTAGTTTCTGCCACAATTATTGCAGTTTTACTTCTTTTTACCTCAAATATTTGTTGCGTTTCTCTCTTTTTTTTTTCAGTTTCCACATCTAATTTCTCCATTGGTGTCGTACATTACGGTCGTCAGGAGGCACTTCGAAAACCGACGCAAAAAAAGTTTGATTTCACATGCTTGCACTGTCCATTCACTTAAAATCACGAAATGAAATTTGGCACGTGATCAAAGAAGACAATGACGACGCGGATTTTGTGTGTTTTCCTGCACGTTCAATTATTGTTGTCAGTGCTTGTGCGTGAAAGATCTAATAAAACGAAGGCTAACATAACACACACACACACAATCTGGTGACTGCTGTCAGAAATTGATTTATATGTCCTTTTGAGTGGACTCCAGATTGACAAAATAGAATCCTCTTAATTTGGCGAAAGGTGATTTCAAAAGTGAGATTCTTGTTTTCTTGACAGACTAAATAAATAAAACTGCTTAAATCACTGGTCTGGTCCATCACACGCAAAATACAACTTACAAACAAGCTGTGCTTGTGCAGGGTGGCTTGCTGTACTGGGGTGAACTGGTGTGTATTGGAGTACAAATGTGCTGAAAAACAGCTGCTTTTTTAAAGAAATGTAGTGGAAAATTTACTGCTATTATTAAGATGTTTTTTGGATCGCGTATCTTTCAATAATTTGATAAACATGGAGAAAAGAAGATGTGTAAAATAAGTAAAGGCAGGTCATAGTTAAAACCAGTATGTATTTTTAAAATACGATATGATACGATTACAAATTTTAATGCCGAGAGGTGACTTTAAAAAATGGGATAAACTATGCTCAACTGCGTTCACAGGAGATAAAGTAATCTGGATGGATGTTTGTGCATGCTCTGAGTTCCAATGGGGCTTTTCCAATCAAAAAGGTTAGACGCACTAATTTGAATTGAATCAATCACAAGACAAATTAAGCTTCTTCCGTTTGTAAACAGAGAATTTAAAAAATGAAAATTACATTAAGGTTGTCTTCTTTGAAATTGGCTAAACACGAAAGATCAGCTCATTTCCTAAATGTAATACCCACCCATGGGGTGTAAGTGGTTTCTTAACAATCTATTATTCATTTAATCCTGCTGTTCGGTCTCATCCTGTTGTCCCAATGCGTCCACCGATGTTTTTTCAACGAAAGGCGGCCAGAGCGGACAAGGCGGTTTCGAAAAGTTCCCCTTTTGCCACTCTTTGTTTGTTGTCGGGGTATCGTTGCTCTTCGTCCTGGGTTAACGGCTAAAAAATTTTACTTTTTTGTGCGGTCCTTTTCTCAATTGACGTTTTTCTGTGATGTTGCAGCACACTGTAGCAGTGGTCATTAAACCTTGTCAGTAACAGTCTGGATAATTTGTGCATAGGTATCATCACCAGAAGGCAATGTGATCTGACCTTTATGATGAGTCTCAAACATTGAATTGAGCTTACATAAGTACACTCCCTGTATAATCCATAGATCGAAGAGATTTGTAAAATATGACGAACGAGAAGAAAGAGACGAGGGAAAGAAATGGTTAAAGTAAGGGATAAAAGGGAAAAAAGTAAGAAATGAGAACGAAAGAGAAAATTGAAAAGAATTTGAAAAGGGGAGGAAAATAGTGGGCCTGGGCTAAAGTAAAGGGAAAACAGAGAGGGTGGGGGTCAAGAAAGAGGTTTTTATTACTAATCATTTTAATTCAAATGATTCTGTGAATAAAAAGGCAACAGCTCAACAATCATCAGAATACGAGCTCAAAAACAATGCCAGCTTACCATCAACATCGACTTCATTAACCATATCTTGTAATTCTGCTTCAGTTGGATTTTGTCCCAAACTTCGCATGACAGTTCCCAATTCTTTAGTTGTAATTGTACCATCGCCATCCTTGTCAAAGAGCGAAAATGCTTCTTTGAATTCTGTTTTACAAAAAGCACCAGGTTAATTGGATATGACAGTTTGATATGGTCATTAATAATACCAAATCTGTTTATTTCGTTGTGCTTTCTTTTGTCATACAATTTTTCTTGTATACATTTTGCATTAATGCCATAGAAAGGTATGTCTTTTTACAATATTTTCCTACATTTGAATGAAGTGAATAAAAACCAGATTAATTTCTACTCCACTCTTATCTTCTCAGTTCAAATTTAACCTAATACCTTCAAACTTTAACCTACTACCTTCAACCTTTAACCTAATACCTTCAACCTTTAACCTAATACCTTCAACCTTTAACCTAATACCTTCAAACTTTAACCTACTACCTTCAACCTTTAACCTAATACCTTCAACCTTTAACCTAATACCTTCAACCTTTAACCCACTACCTTCAACCTTTAACCTAATACCTTCAACCTTTAACCTAATACCTTCAACCTTTAACCTAATACCTTTAACCTTTAACCTAATACCTTCAACCTTTAACCCACTACCTTCAACCTTTAACCTTATACTTTCAAGCAGAGGGCGATTTCTTAAATGAATGCTTCTTAACTTAAAAATTACCTCTTCGACTCACTAGAACACCACAACCTAACTGTCATAAAGTTAATAGAAGAAAGCAGCTGTATTATTTTTAATAGGTTCAAAACTAAAGTAGAACATATGCCGCATTTTGTATTATGNTAATACCTTCAAACTTTAACCTACTACCTTCAACCTTTAACCTACTACCTTCAACCTTTAACCTAATACCTTCAACCTTTAACCCACTACCTTCAACCTTTAACCTAATAACTTCAACCTTTAACCTTATACTTTCAAGCAGGGGGCGATTTCTTAAATGAATGCTTCTTAACTTAAAAATTACCTCTTCGACTCACTAGAACACCACAACCTAACTGTCATAAAGTTAATAGAAGAAAGCAGCTGTATTATTTTTAATAGGTTCAAAACTAAAGTAGAACATATGCCGCATTTTGTATTATGTGGGCAATTGTGAAGACCATGACTCTTGTTGGTACCACCCTGGCGAAATTGTGAGACAACGAAGGGCGATATTCGCTCAGTGCCAATAACTTGGGAAATTGCTTCACCAGTACTTGCATACACCGAAAAACCCAAGATGATAACTATCAGTGAACCACCTTTAATTCTCGCTTTCAACCTGACAGTGACGCCCTATCCCCAAAGGCAAGATACCCGCGTTTTAATGCAAAAGGTGCCCTTAATACAAACAGAAGTAAAGCATCTTCTTCACAAGACAAAACAGGAACCAGCTTACCACTTAGCGTTCTCGAGGTATAGTTAATATAAATTCCCCAAGATGAAAAATACGCTAATTTACTACAGACAGACCATTATTGTTTTGGATGCCCATCCATTACCAAAATTTGATGAAATAATTACGAATTTCGCCACACACAGCGAGATAATACCTACTTCCAATTAAAGGAAAAGGAAACAAAAAACATCATTCAAAGTAAATTGTACCAGAATTGTATCAATTTTGTCGCATGCCCTTTGGTTCGGCTGTAAAAGAGTAGAAACTTCGCATGAAGTGGGCAGACTCGTCACCAACAATGATCTTAAAAACGCGTTTTCTTCTCTTGATCCTAATATGGCTGAATCCAGGCAGCCTGTGAACATGAACAAATTGATAACTTTTACGAAAGCAGTTAAGCCTCACAAACAACACTCAAGACCACCAAATTTCTAACCTCATTATCATCTGGCAATCATCTATGGTTCAAAGTATGCTTTAAGATGCTTTAGTGTTGCCTGCATTAAACGAGGGTGCTAATCTCATGCAGTTTTTTACAAATCAATTAACTCCATTATCCTGCTGTAGAAAACAAACTAACAATGCTTAAGAGCGAATTGCTCCAGTTTTTGACGCTCCAGCACGTTAAATGGATCACTCATCAGTAGGGCTCACCCTCGGCAACAGAAAATGTACCTTTGTATAAAACGAGAGTTAGACATGATAATTTGTAGCAAGCCTGTTTCCTGTACGCTATCTTATATCCTCCGTGGAAAAGAAAGCAAGGGTTGGAACGGATTGGTTAACCATCACATCATGGTTTTTGTACTTTGCCATCCTGTTAGCTCTCACAGGTGAATGCTCACTCTTGTCATTCTGGCGTTATGCAAAAATGGCTTCCTTTAGATAGAACAATTTCCCATGTTTAGAGTGGACGTGGGCAAAGAGTGCATTGCATATAGATTATTTGCTAAATGTAAACCTTAGTTCTGCCAACCAGCTCGAATGCCACCTCACGTAAAAGCCACACGAACAATAACACAGTCTGAAATTAGATTGCAAGCGCCAAGTAGCACCAAAGCTTGCAATATCCGCATACTAAGTGACGAGAAAAACTCATATTTTCCCTGGCGATTTTATGCTTTGACACAATTGTCTTCAGCATTAAAGCTTTTCAGATTATGTCGTAATCTGAAATACATACATCTAAACTGTAGACATCCCTCTTACGTGACCACAAACTTGATGTTTTGCTACAAGATGATGCTTACAGAATGTCCATTTCTTGTCAACCTGCATGAAAGAGGAAAATTGAGTGATACCGTGACATAACCTGGAGACCTGTCCGTCTTGTTTGGGGTACGGAAAACCTTCCGTATCTATCCAAACTACATTTTTACCAACAAAAAAATGTAATGACTTTTACTTTCAAGTGGTGTACTAGAAAGCCAAGGTAAAACCCCCCAACACTAATTCTGGACCCACTACTAATCTCCAGGAAAACCTTGCTACCAAGTCACATCGTAAAAGCAAGCAAATCATGAAATCTAGTACTTAATACTTACCTAGGCAAGCTATCGTACTTTATTATACTAATACTGTTTCAGTAAAGGCTCTTTACCCACAAACGAAGTAATGCCAACAAATATTAACATATTGTTTTTTATAGCTCCAACGTAAAACTATATATTTCAGAAGAAAAATAATCGTGTTTTCACAAAAATACAAGAGTGCTTCAAACGCAGGGATTGGTATTTCATTTCAAAACGTCCTCTATCTCGTATGTAAATGCCAATTTCTCAACAGCATTTATATAAATAACATCCTGAGCGGTAGATTTAAACTCTTTTGATTTTTCTGCAAGATATCACACGTTGCCAAAACAACTGTTAAACAGAAGATTAAAAATTTCCTTTAGATTTGGTGCTCATTTTTTCACCGGTCATCGAAAATTGTGAATATATCGAGTAAAGTGATGGCAGCTCTTAGATCAAGGATTTTTGTACGTTTTACACGAACTTTGTAATAATGTTAAACGGAGTGCGTCGAGAGTTTGGTGCTATTGAATTTTGGTCGACATCATAATTGCAATGTATACTCATGCATTTATAAATGATAACAAAATTTATTGGATATTATCAAGTCACGTATTTACTACAACCAATGATTTGGTGGACGATATATGGATCTCCAACTCACGCCTTCAAAACGAGGTAAATTTGTAAATTGGCAGTCATCTTAAATGGTGGTAACAAAGTTAAAAAACTGTAACCCAATATAAAATTGATTAAATACCAGCGCACATAAAATCCCTATTTTCCAATTTCTTTTCTATTGTTAGAAGTGTTTAGTACTTTTGTGAAACCCACCTCGGTGCCCACAAATTTTTCACCTACATTTTCAGTGTATTGCTGCTCTCCGTTTTCTTGTGTATTGGATATGTGTTGTGTTCTGATGGGTGTTCAGACGCCTTCTATATCAAACTTATTTTGTCGTGTTATTTTGTTTATCGTTGACAAATATCATCTAGTCGAAACGTCGTATTCCTTCATTTCTTGTAACGGGGAACGAAAAATACTCAGGAAGATCATATAAGTTTTAAAACTTGATCGTAAAAAAAATACTACCTTTTACGTCTTTAAACAAAACAATACGGTCTTTTATTGAAACCTATTCGTATCAACGGTCTGCCCATTAATGCCTTTCACAAAGGGAACAAAATAAGACTCAAAACCCAACCAAGGAGGAACAAGATACCTACACTTTATCTTAGGCAAAAGATCGAGAATGATACCAAGTATGACAACGATGGGGTATCAAAGGTTATCTAGCTTTTCACAAAGAAAGCTCCAAGTAAGGAAGGTAGTTTCCGACAAGAGTTTAAAAAGTCATCGGATAGTTGTAGGAACACTGTTTAATTTGTCATTGAATATTGCCTTTTTGTTTTTGGTTGGTGTTTTAAAATATCAAAGCCAAGCCAGGTCCTAATAGCATACTAATGGATCTAAGAATTCCAACGACCTTTTACAACTGACGCCCAAGCAGAAGTAAAAATAGAGGGGCTAATAGTTAGTAAAATTTATTGCAACTCTCTAAACCTCCGTAATTCGTCATTTTAGTTGATTGATGATTCCTTTGGTGGCCGCTGTCTTACTCCAAGAGGAGTGGAGCAGTATGCAGGATCACACAAATGCAGTCATGATTTTAGTCAATATTTTTCGTCATTTTAAATTAATTTAATGAAACAAGTCAGGCAGGTTACTGCTACAATAAATAATAGTTAAATTGAAAAGGAACTTTCGAGAAACAAAAATAAATCAGATCGGGCTGAACGTAACTAAATTTGATCAAATCGGTTGGAAATAAAATAAAATACCAAATACTGCAAAATCTATCCTTATGTCATCAACAAAGATTTGTACAGGTGGATCTTAAGGAAAATAAGAAAGATCTTTATTTAGAGGATACAATGATACTTCTGGGGGTAAACTAGAATGAAATGCAGTTTGATCTGATGACATTTTAATAATTCATTCATTCGATAAAATTTTGTCTGCTATTTGATGACCTACAAAACCAGTAAACAAAAATCCAATGTCACTTTTGTTACTGAACTGATTTCTAGGTCGGCTAATGATAAATCTCTTTAGAAAAAACCTGCCTTTCTGGTTGACAGTATGTCTGTCAACTGAAAACTCTGTAAAAAAAAGAGTTTTTCACAATATTTGGATTAGGTTCTGTTAGATACCACCTTCAACGTACCTGCGATTTGTTCTTCTGTAAGCTGGTCTGCCTGTAGGGAAAAAACACACCAAAATTAATCATTTTTTTTAGCAGGATATACAAAAGATACTCAAAAGAAACAAAGATTCTAAAAGGAACTATTCTTTTTGGTGTTTCTAGGAGTTTCTCTACCCTCGGGTTCTTAATACAAGGGGCTAAAGACTTTTTATAAAACTGACCTGTTTTGAATTAGCTGAGTAGGCAAGTGTATTTGATGTTTAAATGATCTCTTACTTCTTTGAACTCTTCTTGATTATCTTTGTTCTCTGTTAATTAGTTTCTTTCTCCCTCTACCTCTCTCTCCCTCTACCTCTCTCTCTCTCCCCCTCTCTCTCTGTATGTCTGTCTCTCTCTCTCCCATTCTCCCCCTTCTCTTTCTTTCTCTAAATATGTATGTCTTCCAACTCCCACAAATGCAATTCCATAACATTTGAAATATCATTAGGTTTAAAAATTGCATTTTTATCAGAAGCATGCAAGGAGTCCTATTAACAATCCCCCGATCCCAAATCAAGGTACAACAGTGTTACTTCCATTCCATCTGCAACAGAGGCGGGATAATATGGAACAGAGTAAATCAAAACCATGTTGTGCACTTAACTCATATTAAACCAACTGCAGCGCATGCATAATTAACAACTGAGAGCTTCTTCTTGCTCATCAAAAAATACAACACAAACCTTTTACACTATCACACTCAACACCAATAGACTTCATAAATGGTCTAATGGTTACCAAACCATCAAATTCCTGTTAAAAATGTCTTCGCCACAAGGCTACTGTTTTGCAATAAAACAGGATAAGCTCTCAGTCATAGCTCTCAATGACATATTGGCATGGCCTGTGGTGTGGTAAGTGATGCTTACTAAGTAAAACACGAGATGAATTATAGCACCTTCTGTTCTTTAATAAACATGGGAGTTTTAATAACGTGTGAAAGAGTGGGAAAAATCTAAAAATTAATGAGGAATCCCCCTCTTGTATTAAGCAGTCGAAAGTATCTTCTGAGTAGCAGGAAAACAGGAAGAAACATGGGCAGATACATTCCAAGGCCATTTGTTGGTAGCAGGTCTTCCCCAGTCTTTCTGTGTGTTAAGTGTAACCCTGGTTTACATGTTAAATTAGTATTCTGTAACCATGCTCTTGTGGTACTGTGTTGGATTTCAGTATCCCATCTATCAGTTTCATAGCCCACAGCTAGCTTATTTCATAATTCCGTCTTCGTGCCATAATTACATCAAACTGTTTTTTTAGTACAGATGTGTAACATTATTTATTAAGTGGTTACCAATCAGGTGTTTACTTTATAGATACCTTTCATTCGAGTACATACATCTTGATGCCACCTTCTTCTTACACGTACCTTCACCTAAATATCCGTCAACTATTCACTCATTTAAGATTGGTTTATATTTCACTGAACTCTACTTTGTAGAATATTTCAATAAAGTGAAAAAAAAAATATGTATCCCATAAAAACAACGCAAGGTTTCAAAGCATCCCAACAACAAACGCGCGTTTGATAAGTGACTAACTAAAAATGCTCTTTTCCACTGTGGGTCCTTTTCTTTTATATGAGCTACACACACCCCTTTTTTCTGCCTGCACCATTGGTGATATCGCAAAAATGACATAGCTTGTATTCAATGGAGAATTGCAAAGTATTCTACTCTCAAATGCGAGGATTCATATTACTGTTTAAATTAAGGTTTGCCCTTTTGTTCTCAACTCTCGATTACAAACCCGGACGACTCCGAGCGGCCGTAACTTTATGGTTAGTGCAGTTGCACCGTAACCAAGAGGTTCCGGGATCGATTTCCTGCGGGCGCATTTGGAACTTCACAAAAGAAAAAGCCATTGGTTGGCGTCAGCAAGGGCATCCGGCCAACAAATACCACAATGCCAAATCCAAGTCCCTGTGAAGGGCACCGCCTGAGCCCCAGTTACTGGGGGAAATGACGTCAAAACAAAAAAAAGCCCGCATCATTCCCTTTTCAGCCATGGCCAGAGAACTTTTGGCTCATATCGAAAAATAACAGAGCAAATATCGGACTCGAGGTTAAAAAGTATCATGACACTAAAGTCCAGCTTTTTACATTACCTGATTAAGTTCATTTTGGGAATGTAGTTCTATCTGTGCCAACCTGCCCAAATGACCCTCTTCCTGGCCCTCAGTGCCACCCCAGCAGTTATATAAGAAAAAAAAAGTTTAGTGTAGGGCCGTAGCGTAACATGACATCATATTAAATTGCCTGCTTTAACTTTAAAGTTACTTTTGCCCTGTTTTATCTGCCTTCCCCAACAGGCTAACAAGCCCCCTCCTTTTATCTTACCCTACTCTGATGGCCATCTTGATAAATAATATGGTCATTGTCCAGTCCACGGTCCCAAAGTACCTCACAACTAAATTTAAACTTTATAAATTTCATGTTCAAATTCTTCAATGGATTGCAGTTCTTTTTCTATGTTAAGAAGCCCACATTACCATCATTTTGGCCACGGCAACCGCAAAAAAGGAAAAAAAGGTGGCCCGTTGTTTTGACCTTGAACGTTTATCTGGTAATTGAACAGGGTGTGAAAAACGCATTTTACGTCTTTTCATCTAGTTTCAGGGCTGGGGCGTTGGCTTTCTGATGGGGCAAAATGTAACAAAATGACAGAAAAATTAACAACCATTGTGCACCGTGTTAACATGTTTTTGTTTTTCCCGGTCGTTGACCTCAAAGCAACACGGACTTTGACCTTGGAGTTGGTTTTTCGGTCTTCAAAAATGAACAGGGTAA
>RDPX01000362.1:95378-105378 GCA_003991215.1 Morbakka virulenta | reverse complement strand
TGTACAAATTTTTATGAATATGGCAGAAAAAATTCAAAATCTAACATCAACATTGCTAATTTTGTTTTTGTTATTATCGATCTGTATAAATTTTTACATATTCTTGACTATATTCGATATTTTCATATGCTCTTTCAGATTAAATGATCAAAATTAACTTCATCTGAAAATTTAATAAGAGATACGCCTTCCTCCCGGGTAGTCATGGTAAAATTTACTTAAAATTTAATTTGGAGAAATGGTATTTTGATAGTTGAATTTGTTAAAAATCATGTTTGGATATTTCTACAAAAAAATGGAATATTGGTTGACAAAGCTTGTAATGTGGTAACGTTGAATACAAGACAGAAAGAAAATATAAGCCTCACTGGCTTGTTGATGTATTTTTCCCAGCAATATTCTTTGATACGAAGGGATTCTTTCCTTCTGGTATCCGTGGATGTTGCTGAAGCATTTTGTCAGAACTTTGTTTCTGCCGTGGAAGTGTATCTCTAGAAATCCTGCCTATAAGCTTGGACTTAATAGGATACTTTTAATTTTATGTCTTCCGTAATAGCACTATCTTTTCTTATTGTTCCTCTTAGAACTACTGGTGATGACAACTGCCTTAACAATGCAGGTTCTTTGATTGGTGATGAATCACTTGAATCACCCAGAACCTAGAACTTAATTTTTATGCCGATATCTAGGTATCTCTTCCATATCTCTCTGCAGGTCATTCATTGTTTGAATGATTCACCAGAAAGGAGCCTTTTTAACTGAAACTTATGGCTTTGTTTCTGCCATGATGTGGTCTGCTGTAAACTCAAATTCTGAAGTCAACCCCTCTTCCAGATGATCTGGCAAAGGTTTCTGTTTATTCAAATCGTTGTCAGTGTTCTTCATTTCTCTGTTTGATGACTCTCCGTAGCATTCTTTAGAGGCCATAATGAGACTACCGGTATTTTTCCGATAAAAGAATGCCGCTGACGCTAGTCGTAAACATCATTCTTTGGAATTGTTCTTTAACAGTTGTTTGTATCAAAGGGCTGTTGAGAAGAAGCAAACGTTTGAAAAGATACATCCTTTTCTTTGCTAAGCAATACCTTTTACATTTTGAACAACAAATACCCAAGTATAAAAATCTATTACGTCCCTCTTTTACCAAATGGAAAGATGCAAAATAATCTCGAGTTTTATAGATTGATGAAAGGAATGCCACAAGAGGATAGCCAAATAGCGTGCAATAAAAAGCACTCAAAACATTGTCTCTCTCATGTATCAATCGTAAAAGCTGCTACTTCTTCTGACCCACTATCATTTGTCTTGACTGCCCACAAACAATTCTTCTCATTGCTTAATAAAAGAAAACAATTAAAAATCTTGTTGATATTAAAACAATTAAACCTGAAAAATGATTTGAAAAAGATGAACAGTGCTAAATAAGAGAGATCAGTTTTGACTTCAATTCAAAAAGGTTTTCTTTCAACATCTGATTCCAATGGACCAGGCAACATAACAGCAAAGTAACCTTCATTTACATCTTTAGACTCGTTACCTTTCCATGACAGAGGACCTATTTCTCAACGAATGACGTCTCTTTCTGACACACAAAATTATGATCTTCTGTGCTATGTTTGAAAGCCTGGACGTATGCATTACTTTCCATTTAATGCATCATGTCGAAAATTTCAGAATAGTTTGTTATTCAGTTTTTCTTGGGTGGCATACTCTGATGCTCTCAAATCTGCTTTTTGCATCAACTGTGTGGTGGTGAATCGTGCCACAATGCTACAAAACGTACTCATTTGTTTTGTGCGCCTTTAAGACATTGGTCAACTGCCTTGTGTTATTCCGTGCTTATGAGAGTAAATGGCAGATCAAAATCGACTACAACATTCAAAAAAATCAATTTCATTCTTGCATGCAAAATAAAATAGTGTCTGTCAAAGTGGAATTGAATTCAGCTGTTGCAAAACAAATTGAATTGAACAGAGAAAAATTAAATTCAACTGTAGAGGCTGTTATTCTCGGTGGCAGACAGAAAATTCTTTTTATGGGTCACCGGGACGATTTCAATCATTTGTAGGAAAGAATCCATGGAATCCTTAAACTATCCCAAGCTGTCTTGCTTGCTGTGGAGACAACAAATTGTTCTTGGATTACATCACCAATGCCCTAAAATCTGACTTTTTGGTCAAATATAACCCAGAACACGATCATAAATTTATATGGCTATGTCATTACAGATAAATCAGTGAGTGAGATCAACCAAGTGAAAATTATTTCCATTTTAGCAGATGAAGCTTCTGATATCATCAATCTTGAACAAATAGCTATCGTGCTTTGTTTGGTGGGTATGTCTTCGGAAATTAGGGAGGAGTTTTTATTGTTTGTAGCTTGTGGCGAGGGACTGGCTGGTGAAACATTAGCCAAATCTTATTGAATCCAGTCATTGATCTCGGTTTAGACATTATTCTATGTCGTAGCCAAGGATACGATGGTGCAGGCAACATGGCGGATAAGTCCAGTAGGGCACGAACACGGGCTCAGCAAGTACACCCAAAAGTTATGTATGTTCATTGCAATTATATGTTTTGAATCCCTTTGTCGCCCTAACGTTTACTATCCCGCTTGTTACGAACATGATGGGGAATCTACGAGCAGTCAGTCTTTGTAAATGTACATGTTGGATCGCCTTCCAAAGTAGTTTAGTATTAATGCTACATGACTTTATTTTACTTGAGCTTAGCTGCGTGATAGTTCTCGTGTCAGATTATCAGGTTATTAAGTGAGCTATTTCCCAGCCAATTTCTGATGGTACTCTTTTACATATTTGTGTAGGGTTTTTCGGATGTTTTTGCACCCACAAAAAAGGTTGGGTCTAATTCTACAGTATATTTTTATTAATGTTATGTTTCCAACACATAATTTTGGTGTATATGTACCTAATAGTTCCTCAGCATTTCAGTTAAGACAAGATTTACTTTGAATTCAGTGCTATGGTTTTGATTTGGCAGAAGTCGTTGAGGCTCAAGAGATACATACTTACATCTTCTCTTATATTATTCTTGTTATCCAATTTGTTAATCACACATTACCATGTTTGATATATTTGTGACTTTGTATCTTGTATTTTGTTCTTTGACGTCAAATTTGTGCTGAGTTATATTCACTTGACTGTTAATTATGAATTTTTTACTTAGTGCGAGGCCCGAAATTTTCAAAGGGGGTACCAATGGCACCAGGTGCCCAAGGCACCCCTATCATGTACCCAGGTAGTGGGAAGGGGCACTTGAATAAATATGACTTTGCAATTGTTACCAGCAAAGATCTGAAGTGTGAGGAAGAGAATGGTACAGAAAAAGATCACAAGAGCAGAGGAGAGATGCATATGGATTAGAAATTAGCTGTAAATAGTGAATTGGAAGGATGAGGTGTGGGTGTTTAAATTTGAGTTAAGGAGCACTAAATTTTAACTTATGTTTAAAGATTTGAAGAAAGAGGAGAATTAGGGTAGTATAGAGTGATGTGGAATAGGAAAGCAAACATTGATTAAAGAAAAGCAACAGTTTACTTGCATTTGGCTAAACCTGCACGTTATGTGTGGAAGGGAAGATGTCATACAAATAAGCCAGCAGGGCAACTACCCTCCTGCTAATATCTGACAAGCACCAAGGAACAATATTAGCAGGAGGGTCGTATATGCTTAATTTTGAAATTTGTGTAGTTACGACACATCCGCAATTTTGTTAGGTTATTAGGTTGTTGCATTGATTACCATGTTGATACTTAGTTTCTTGTAGTAGATTCATAAATTCTAGAGGTTAAATTTTGTGCGCTTAGAAAAGCACTAGTTTTGCAAGGGAGAAGTGAGGTTCTTACAGTGCATCCGAAGAGTTTTGCCCTTCTGGAAGAAAAAATACGTGCAACTTTGCCGCCAATCCGCCGTACTCGTTTGATTAATATCTGCCGTACAGGATGGATTGCGAGGATTGACGGCCTAGATGTTTTTATTGAACTATATGAAGCTATTGGCGCAGCCTTAGCATCTAGAAAGAACAATAACGATTGTTTCTACAACACTGACTCCGTTATGGATTGTTTAGGGCTTTTCTATGGTACTTTTGCTTTGGGTTATATCATTTCTCTTGTTGTAGTCTCTTGTTTGTTGGAGGTAAGCAGACTACTAATAAAAGAACTGAAGTCTCCTACAATGAATGTCATTAGTTACAACGAGAAAATCACGCTGTTGTATATAATGCTGATAAGGCTTCGAAGTGATATTGATTAGCTTTATCTTGAATGGTATGAAGAAGCAAGCAAGCTTTTAAGGACAGTTGGCACTGTCCCATCAAAGCCACGTACCACAAAGAGCCGAATTCCCCGCGGCAAATACTTCGGCAGATACTTCCTACTCGTGCTTTTAATTTCTTTCCTCGCTCAATTTACGTCACAGATTCAAACCCGTTTGCACGTGCATCGTGACATTCTTGTAAATCCAAAAATTGTTGTAGATCAATTTTTCGTGGGTACACCCAAGGCGAATAAAGCTAAAAAAGATATTCAAAACGCATAAAACAATAGGTGTTCATCATCACTAAAACGCACTTTTTATTAATGGTAAAACAACTACACTTTAATACAAACGAAGAAGAGGAAGTACTATGAAGCCTCTTAACTTGTCAATACGTTTCGAACACAACTGTCCGACCTACTCTGCCACTGAGCTTAACCCTACTTCAGTTAGTTATATATCTTTTCTCTTCGTCATATTTCTCATTTTCTCCAGCTTTAACAGTCTGATGGCTACATCAATTGCCAACCAATGTCATTGACAGGAAACCAAATATTCTATTTAATGATAAAGTTTACTGAGGTGTTGAGCTGTGTCCTTGATATCAAAGTTTGAACGCTTCAAATGTACAACTACAAGAACTAGATAACACTTCACAAAAATAAAGAATTCAGATCTGTAGATAAATTATTAAAGGTAATGATCAGGTCATCGATTTTCTTCATCTGCCTCTCTTATTTTTCGGGGCTTTCATTGAGAAGTACTGGACATTTCCACTCAGCTTCCTGGCTTTCTTTGTTAAATCAAAAAGACCAAGCTGTGATTAGAAAGAAATCTTTCAAAAAGACATCTGATTTACGCCTTTGTTGACATTACCTTACCCAGAAAATTCCCAATAACACACCATTTCTATTCACATCTAGCAGGTACCAAATGTCATATTTTTAAAAAAGATGTATAGGCTCGAGAAAGATGATGAATGTCGAAGGTTGGACGTTTTTTTTCAATAATACTTTTTCATTTCTTTTCGATATACTATGCAAGGTTTTAACAGCAATAATCATTTTGTAAAACCAAGAAAGTTTTAAATAGGGCAGATGTATCCACTTTTAGTAACAGTAATAGTAAAAGTAATAGCAATAGTAATAGTAATAGTAATAGCAATAGTAATAGTAATAGTAATAGTAATGGTAATGGTAATAGTAATAGTAATAGCAATAGGAATAGTAATAGTAATAGTAGTAGTAATAGCAATAGTAATAGTAATAGTAATAGTAATAGCAGTAGTAATAGCAATAGTAATAGTAATAGTAATAGTAATAGCAATAGTAATAGTAATAGTAATAGTAATAGTAATAGCAGTAGTAATAGCAATAGTAATAGTAATAGTAATAGTAATAGTAATAGTAATAGTAATAGTAATAGTAATAGTAATAGTAATAGTAATAGTAATAGTAATAGTAGTAGTAATAGTAATAGTAATAGTAATAGCAATAGTAATAGTAATAGTAATAGTAATAGTAATAGCAATAGTAATAGTAATAGTAATAGTAATAGTAATAATAATAGTAATAGTAATGGAAATTGTAACAGTAGTAGTAGTAGTGGTAGTAGTAGTAGTAGTAGTAGTAGTAGTAGTAGTAGTAGTAGTAATAGTAATAGTAGTAATAGTAGCAGTAATCAAGAAAGCCTGCACGTACCAAAAAGAAAAAATCACGTCTTGAAGGTACGTGGTAGCAGAAAAATTTTTAAGTAAAAGAAGAAAATAATTAGTTTGGAGAAGAAAGGGGGATAAAGTTTTATTTTCTCTGGTAAATTAGATGTGTTACAGCAAGAAGTTAAACATGGCCTAGCAAATCTCCTTTTAAAACAAAAGAGTAATAAAGAAAAGAATTCTTTTTAAGGATTTGATATTTCCTATTTTCAAAAATGACTTTTTTGAAAAAAACTGGGTTTTCTTAATTTTCACTTGCAAGTTTTTCCATGTTACCTTCAATATCAATATCATGCATGACCTCTTTGTACATATTACCAAACATTATGTTATGATTTCTGGGTCCATTGGTATATTACATTTAAGATTGTAAACACGTCATTACACAAAATGTTTTCGTGGCGCAAGCTGTTGAGACTGAAATTATCATGTATAGTCAAATAGAATTATTCAACACCGGCATGCATCCTCTTCTTCTTGTTTCTGTGTTAATAATTTCTCTAAAGATACTGAATATAGTAATCTCTTTGATCTTAGGGTTCCACTGTTGTTATTCATTGGTGGAAGAAGATTGGTTTTACCAGATTTTGGGAAGAAAGAATAATTCAAAAAAGTCAAATCCAGCATTGACTTCATAGTTAATAAGTGATATTTCCTAAATTTGGGCCTCCTTCATTGATCCAAGATCTTCCTGGTCTATCTTTTCGTTTGCTGAATTTGCAATTGAGCAAGGTTGATTAACATCATGTTACCTCAGACTTAGTTGTACTCTCAGGAGGCGCTCTTCTTTGTCTTGCCACGGTATCCATAACTATATCTTCATTGATTAGGTGCCTTGAAATTTTCCTATTTCTTCCTGTAAAGCCTACGTTACATAGATACGTTTACGCCAATCCGTTCTGTCACGACTCTATCTCAGGTTCTCACGTTCTCAGCGTGAGCAGCTTATTCCTCCCAAATCAACTAAAATGACAACATTTCTAATTGTGATGGGCTTATTCTGTCCAAACTAACTCCTGAAGGCAAGAATGCTAATTTCTTTTCTTTTTTAGCTGATGAGGCCTACGATATGGAGGAAAGAAGAGCAAATGGCTCTTTAAGTCCATCTCTCCTTTAAAATTATTTGATTTTCGAGACATTCAAGGTATTAATTCACCGTGATGAGGGTTTGTGAAGCAAAGCCATTTCTAAGTAAATCATTGAAGGCCAGCAGGGTCTGTTTCTTTACATGAATCTTTTCCACCTGGTGATAAATATGATAGGAATTGTCCAAAGGATGCATGATTTCTTTAATAAGAATCCGAGGTTTGACTTTCTTATGAGGTAAATAAAAGAATGCTCCAAGAATGTCATCCCAATCCTCCTGTTCGTTTGTCACACATGGGTTAAGTGGATTGATGGACCCGATGTTTTCACTGTGGTCAATGTTCCTGTAACTTACAATCGTAATTGCGGGTGCAAGCCCTTTCTTTCATTAAGTACACACCTTCCTGTTCACTGTGTACGTAGCTGTAGTTCTCGTTTTTTTCAAAATAACATGTCTGATCTTACTCTACTCATTTCTAAACATAATTGATTCTCTTTTCAAAATAAACCTAACATATATATCATAACACTCCATCGTTTCTGTTTGCTCCATCGTCAAATGTTCGAATATCACAATACACGGTTGAGTGACCTTTGCACTGTCACATCTTCTCCCCAACAAAAGAGTATCATCTTTTTTGAATTATGCCTTGATACAACTCGTTGACTTTCAAGTATTACGGCCTATCAAGTTTACCATCCAAATATCCTTTGATAGTTTCTCCATTCATGTGCGGATCTTCTGTTGCATTTTGGGTATTCCTTCCTGATGATCTGTTGTTTTCCAGTTTCGTTGTTGCTGCTCTTAGCTTCCGTTGTGATGCTGTAGTCATTGGGGTTATTTCGGTCATTATCATGGCTGTTACCGTCATCCTACTCCTCGTCAAATGTCTCTTTCAGTGGTCCTGGTGGTTTTGCGTCTTCTGGTACTGTGATGAAGTGTGATACGTTGCGGGTGGTTTGATGATTGTTCGTCGTATTTTTGGCGGATATTAGTGTTCCTTTTATTTCCGTTACTGTGTACAGTACGGGTGTTGCTTTAATTTGGTCGTCAGTTTATTTTCTTTTTCTGTAAATAAGAACTCGATCAGCGACATTCAATGTCCTTTTGTCTCCTACATTTGTTGTTGCAGCAGGGTGAAAGGTGTTTTTTTGTCACCTTATGCTTCACAAATGCGATTGGGTAAGGAAAATGGGTAGTTCATGGGCTCATATGAAGAAGCGAAAACGGTAACATTTTTTGAAAATGTCTAATCTTCCAAGCCCTGTTCAGTAAAAAAACTATTGTACGGAAACACCAACCGAAAATATTTGCCAACATTATGATAGGGCTCTTACACTTCCTTTCATCGATCATCTTATTACGTCTCAAATACATAGTTTTCCTGATAAGTTGGCGTTCTCGAGTTACTTTTGTCTTCCTGGTTGAGTTGGTTCTTTAGGAAACTGAAGAGAGAAATAAGAGGCTTTTTTAGATCTCTGTGTGAAAGCCGCTTCAGTGCCACGCTATATCAGCTCACCACAACAGGAGTTCATGGCAGAAGAAACCAAGGAATATCACCTCACCATTTACGTTGTCTTCCCTTTTGGCATCTGCAGACAACATTGACACATCGTCCTTGCCCGACATTATGAATTGAATTTCTTTGTGACGCAGTCGTTTATATCTATGAACCTTGAGCTAAATATTTCATAAGCTCTTATCCATAAATCCATTTTCATACCCAGTTGGCCGGAACAGCTTTGAATGAAGACTTTTTTTTTTCTCTTTCGTTATTTATTATCTGACAGCAGGAACACAGGTTTCCTGTCCTGTGTATCCATGCATCGGCTTCTATTGTCAGTCATTCTAAAGAGCCGATTGGATATACTTTTACTTTCTGTTCACGTAACAGTCAATAAAAATGCCAACAATGGATTTCATGCTGGTATTAAAAGTGTTGCCTTTTGTTTAACGTGACTGTAATCAGGTGGTCTTATGACTAGCATACACTGTTATTTGGTGCATTCTTGTTTGAACATCGCATTTTGTGATCAACAGGCCTGAACACCCGATTTCACAGGTTCTGTATCTACAAATTGCCCTGCACCATCTGCCACAAGACACCAAATAGATTTTCTTTGCAATGCGTTGCCTCAATACTTTCAAACATTACATTGACATTTTCCCCTTTTTGTTTCAAGTGGCTGACAATCGGCAATACCTCTGCCATAAGAAGATAAAATAGCATTGCAAACAATGTTTAAGGGGGCAATAAAAGGCAACCAAACCCAATGCGGGAACGGGCAATTCCTCATTACTGCTCTCGTCATATTTTTTCGCCCACCCCCTGAAAAACAGCCGAAATAATAAATCGGATATTTGCCCAAATGGCCGTCAGTGTAGCCAAAATTCTAAAAGTACAACACGATCGTGTCAGTCTGTTCAGGACGCATAATAAAAAGCCCATTCGAATAGCAAACAATTCACGTTCCTGTCCATTCAAGTGAACTAAGCCCGTGGTGCTCGAGTAAATGTACAACTCCCTCCCAGGTCATCGAGTTAGGCTGGAGAGAGAATGAATGAATGAAAGAGAGGGTTTTGTGTTGCACATCGCACTAAGACTTGTAATATTTTTAATGTGATATGACGACTACAACCACAGATAAAAGGCTTTTTCTTTACGTTACTATTCACAGGGTTCTCTTGCAACCTTCTTTTGGTCGACACCCTGCTTCCACTTCCGATGGTAACGAACGTCTTAACTTTCCAACTACATTTGTTTAAATATTAGATGCAGTGGTAAAAATCGAAGGCGCAGGGCATCAATTCCTGGCTTCTAGCAAGATTGTTTTTGCTGGCTCTTCCTCGAGTACTGTACTGCAAAAACCCCAAAAAAACCCTGTTGTACACGCTTGGAAACTACGAATGATTTCCATCAATC
>RDPX01000362.1:52639-66443 GCA_003991215.1 Morbakka virulenta | reverse complement strand
CATCCATCGACGAGAGAGCTATCAATTCCCGTAAAGATGAAGTATTATTGGCTAGATTACGAGCAGGTCACCATCCGGCCCTACGCGCATATCTCCATCGTCTGGATCCTGACACCGATCCGACTTGTCCGAAGTGTGAACAACATCCACACACACTTCAACACTGGTTAATTTCATGTCCAGCACTGGACTGTATCCGACAACAGATGTTTGGTCACCATCAAGGAAGACTTGAGTGGCTTGCCACTAAACCTAAAGCAGTATTGGCGTATGCTAGGAAGACACTAGTCGACTTAGACGTCTAGCAATTTCAAATGGCTAGCCCGTACACACACACACACACACACACACACACGAAACTACTACTTAATGGTGACCATTAATTACATAAAATTAGATACAAGTTTGACTGAATACAGCAGAGGATAATAGATGTAAACAAAGCACTGAACTAAATATAACTCTCACAAAATCATAATGCACACCCTACAGAGCAACCCTAATTAATTGTGGTCTCAAGATATTCATTGATGAGAAACACAGTTACTGATAACAATTAAAAAATGGTTGCACATACCTCCTTCCACGTTACCGTGGGTGGCTAAAACTTTCTTATTTCATAGACATTTTTAGCACCACTTGCTCAGATGGTGACTTTACAAGCGCTGACTTTATCCCAACAAAAAAACTGCATGCGGGAATAAAAGGGTAAATCATCGATTTTTAATGCATCAACAGTTCCACAACCAATCGTATGACAGCCAAAACCAGTCATTAGGTCATCAACCGCTGACCAGACGGAACAGAGACCGTGATAGAAGCTACTAACTCAAGTCATCAACGGTTCGATTAACTACCCTCTTCTTATGGTTCAACTAAAACTTTGTCTTTATTAATTGGCTTGTCAATTATTACTTGGCTGGGAGTTTTAAGGCTAACTGATCTCACCGGACGTTCAATGCTCATCTTGGTATCCATGACGAGAGCTAATCGCTAATCACATCTCAACACATTATCATCTTTTAGTAGTACAACTGTTCCAACCATAATATTATGACGAGTCTTCTGCCACGTCTGGCGAGGCTGGAGACCAGACAGGTACTCCTTTTGCCAATGTCGACATAACTGATCTGCTAAGTACTGAACACGCTTCCAGCGCTTCCTATGATAGAGGTTAACCTCTTCAAAGCTGCAACCCAGGCTTGGGAGGTGGCAATCCAGGCTTGGTTTTTATAGTCAGCAAGTGGTTGGGAGTGAGTGGCGTAGGGCCATGGGGATCACTCAACCCTTTGCATGTTAAAGGCCTGTCATTAACTAAGAATCTCTTATCATCCATGGACAAGGCCACAGATTCTTGGTCAGTAGTGTCGGCAGTGTCTGATTGCAGAGATCTCAAAACCAGTTTAGGACTGATGTCTTGACTTCTGGCGAGTGAACTAATTCGATGGTTTGTAGCAGAGTCATCTGCATTGCCAACCTTACCAATAATAGACGATCCAAGGTCAGTCAGTATCGCATATGCCTGTAGTTACAGACATTTTCCCTCTTATTATTACTATTAAATGAGTAGGTATGGCTGTTTTATACATCACCAATGCAGATCTATGTGCAGACAGGAATAGAATTGAGAAATGGTGTCATACCTATGTTGTATTTGTTGTGTTTCTTTTTTTCAGTGCTGAAAACCCTATTTCTTAAAGATTATTGGATACACTGTTGATGTGATTGCTATGTTGCAGAAAACTTTTTTTTTCTTTTTATTTGTGTTGGTTTCTTTGTCTATATTCCTATTATTTTCCTAGTCATAGATGTGACCTTGTGTCCAGTAGTGTTCTGTTATTTAATGACTTAGTCTCATCTCAAACAGCTCTCTTGCGCTCCTTTTCTCTTTGGCCTGGGGAACACTTTGATTCACCAATGTAAGAGATCAGGTAGTTCCTACAATTTAGGCTGTGAACTACATTGTTCGTCGTTTCAAATGGAACTGGATTCTTTGGTTTTGACAAAATTTTCCTTGAAGTGGATCTTGTGAAGAGGGAACACTGGATATGGTGTTGCCACTGGTGTTCATGACAAAGGGGAGAATTGTTTATTAAAGAAGCTTCCTTTCTTCTTCATGATGGAGTCCTGTGTAAAGCTCTCTGGACATCCTTAGCATGGTGTTCGTTGGACAAGAGAACTATTCTGAAGGTATCTCTTTCCTTTCTGAGGTCGTATTGGTTAAAAATAATAGTTCTAGCTCTTCCAAACAGAGCGATGGTGAGACTATGTCGTGCTGAAACTGATGGTGTGAAGTGCTCGTAGCAGATTTAGGATATCGAAGGGTTCAGTGAAGTTCTTGATGACAGCGAATCATAATGTTGCAATGATGTGGTTTCATATTTATGTTTCGACACAGGAGGTTATATGTTTAGCGTTGAAGTGAATGAAGGGGACTTCCAGAGTTAGCTACAGTTCCACGTATTGGTACATTAGGTTTGTGTACTTTTGTTGATACATAGAACCGTGGTGCAGGCGTGTGTTCGGGTTTCAATCTATGGTAAAGGCACCCACCAAGGAAATGGTTTTTATGTAATTCAATTGGTGTTATGATTTCTTCCTACTTTCTGAACTCAGTAATGAGCAAAGCCAAAAAAGACAGTGGAAGTTTACCTCCCAAATTATTAACTATCACACGGATAGAGTGCAGCCTTGATCACTGAACCAAGAATGCGATCAACATTTTGAGATTGAACAGGTCAAAGTAGTCTTCGTCCGCCTTACGCTTAGAAGCACTAAAGTTAATTCAAATCAACTTTCATTACCCGCATGTTGTATTCAAAGAGAATTTGAACCAGCTACTAAACCAGCTTGATTACGGGAGAAACTTTTGCACAAAGGAGCAACGCCTTAGACGCTTAAACCTTAAATTTTTGGATTTGAAAAAGATGAACGAAAACCCCAAATATACAAAAAGGTATGTGTCTATTTATACATCGATGATGACGACGACCATGACGTCATTATGTATTTTGTAGTCGGTGAGTGTGCCCATGACTAATCAGTACGATGCGTGCTCGGAAGGTTGCCCAGCAGGTCGGACACTGGTAAAATGATGCCATTGGTGTGTAGTTGGCGCTCAACGTTCGCAGTTCCCACTTCCGTTGAACTTCTGCACTCCTCCGCATTTCATAAGAGCTTGTACCATTATGGATAAAACTGCACCAGGCAGGACCACTAAGTGCTTGTGATTCCCATGTCACGGTATCGATACCGAAGTTCTCTCGCACCTCCGCTAGATACCTTTCCCCTCCCACACAGTTCCACGTAATCATCCAAATGCTGAACTCGTCTTCGCAATACGGGTGTCGATCTCGTCATCTAGACTTGCAGACCTACTCAGGATGCTACCAAGGCATGTGAATTTATCCACTGCTTCCAGGGTCTCTACATTCACGGTGCCAGATGGTTCCACTTATGGCTTGTGTGGTGCTGGCTGATGCAGGATTTCAGTCTTCTTAGTGCTGATCTTCAACTCGAAGTTATTGCAGCCACTGGATAGGTATCAATGTTCTGTTGCATCTTAGTTTCAGAGGCGGTGTTGAGCGCACAATCGTCAGCAAAAACCAAGTCATGCACGGCATCTTCTCTAACCCTTGTCGTAGACTGAAATCTCCGTAAGTTGAAGAGTTTGCCGTCAGTTCTGTATCAGGTTTTCATGCACGTTCCTTTGTCAACACCGAACCCATCTGATGGCATGGCCAAAAAGGTCATACTTGATAGCGTCGGTGCCAGAACACAGCCTTGTTTAACTCCATTAGTAACTGGGAAGGCATCGAAAGATTTCCCATCATCCACTACACGAATCAGCATACCGTCATAGAACTGGTGAACTATGTTGATGAGCTTGTTGGGGAAGCCATACTTTCCCAGGATACTCCAGAGACCCTAGCAACTGACGATGTCAAAAGCCTTAGTCAGGTCTACGAATGTGATGTAGTCTGAATCCTGACACTTTCCTTAGAGTTGACGCGCCGCAAAAATTATGTCTACTGTTCCTTGAGCCTTCCTGAATCAACATTGACTATCCGGAAAGTGTCCATCTTACATATGGTGAATAAGGTGGTCAAAAACTCTTGCCACGATCTTGGCAGCAATGGCAGGGCGCAAAATTCCTCTGTGGTTGTCACAGGATTGCCTATTGCCTTTCTTCTTGTACAGATGGACAATGGAGTCGTTTTAAAATTTTGTGGAATAACTCCCTGTGGCCACATGGTTTTTGAAAGAGCTCAGTAAGCTTCTGTATTAGAATTGGTCCTCCTGAATGGTAAATTTTAGCCGGTATAGCATCAAAGACTGATGCTTTATCATATGCTACAAACTTGACTTCTGACTCTCATGGAGGTTCTACCAAAGAGGTGTTGATGGTGACCTGTATTACGCGGTCTATAGCTTCATCGTTGACGGAAGATAGCCTGTTAAGCACGTTGTTGAAATGCTTGGCCCATCTCTCTAGGATGCAGTTCATGTCAGTAAGTAGACTGATTCCGTCGGCTGATGTTCAGTATCTTTTTTGCCTTCCTTCCTTGTGGGTATCGCTTCGGCTGTATATGCAATTTAAGTTTAGCAATGATGATCCACTGATCTATTAAACAGACAGTACCACACATTGTCTTCGTGGTACTGTCTGTTTCTTCTCCGGATAATAACGTTATCAATTAATGTCACTTCTTGCTCCTTTGATGCATCTGGGACTTCATTTTGCGGTTGGATAGGCGGAAGACAGTGTTGGTGATGAGAAGGTCATGGGTTGCACAGGTCTTCAACAGTAAGTGACTATTGCTATTGCAATTGTCAACTCACGATGATTTCCTTGCAACTCTGGCATTGAATTGGTATAGAACAATGAACTTATCCTCCCTAACCACAGACTTTGTGAGAGTCGCCAGGTCGTTGTAAAGCTTGTAAAGCAGTTTTGGTCAAGGTAGGTAGTGTGGCGCTTGCCATTAAGAGGAATTCACAGGGACATGAGTCGGTTGTTCATTCTCTTCGGGAGGCTGCTTAGCTTGCTAATCAGATTAGATCTGATTGCAAATCCCATCAGTGCTTCACGACACTCTTCGTTGCTACGCCCGTTCCTGTAGAAAGTGTAGCCAGCTTTGAATTCTGTCAGTTGACCTTTGTTGGCAAGCCTGGTTTCACTGAGGGCTGCAGTGCTTATATTATATCTACTCAGTCCCTTTACAATAAGTGCAGTCCATCCCTCTGGTCTGTCTGTTTTCTTGTTGTTCATTAGAGTACGCACATTTCAGGTCCCAATGGTGAGCGAAGTCACCGAAACCTTTTCCTGTGTTTTTCGATTGCCTGGTGGGATCCCTTCCTGCCGTGGTAAGCTGTCCAGAGTACGGTGAAGCAGACTAAGTTTAAGGCACCTTTTCTAACCCCTTCCATAGACTATGTATGGGAGTAGAGCAATCCTAAAAAGCTGCTGCTTGGACACCTAGGATGGGGGGAGGGGGTACCGAACGTTATTTCTGTTTCAGTCCAGTAAAGAGCGACCTAATGCCCTGGGCCGCCTCTATACGAGGTTGTGGTCCAGGATGTAGTGGATGGCCAGCAGTGTACTTTGTGTCCCACTGTGCTATAATTGCACTCCACAGTGCTTTGCTAGGTCCCCCTTTCTACCCGTTGAAACAATCTGGTAGTTTCCTTCCACGCAGTCCGCCAGATCTAGTCTTCGCATGCTCAGGTTGAGAAGTCCTAACCTACCGTGGGTCAAAGTCCCGACGGTTACTCTCAACCTAGTTTAGGTGGCCTGCTGAATCTGTTTCCAGGCCACAGGCCATAGTTAGGTGCCAGATAGGGATCAAAGTTGGCCGAACTACTCCTTGAAAAAGCACGACAGTCCTCAAGAAGAGGTGCTACCCCTCCACCGGACACCCAATACACCTCATAGAAATATGGCAGCTTGTATTTAGCCGGGTACCGATCTGTTGAAGTCACGTGACGTGCCACGTTTCCGTTGTTTCTGACGCCTAAATAAACCAAAACCTATTCTACCTTCATTGATGAAGAGAAAGAATAGGGTAGAATAGGGTTTTTCTTTATTTGGCTAAATAAATAAAAACCCAATGTTGTCTGGCAGAATACGGGAAGCCCTATTTAACCATCAATAAACCCGTCCAGCATTAAAACTGCCTGGCTGAGAATGAAACACACACCTTCAGCTTAGCAAAATACCATAGTTCTGTTTTTATTTCAGGTGTGTCATAAAGTGACACCCAATATTACCGTCAAGAATGTACGGTTGTTAGTGTGCAAAACTGCACGGTTATTCAATTTTGCGGATTTCAAGTAGGCCTCGAGTCCTAAGTGTTCTCCCTTTATCATAAAAATTATTATGCATTGTCATCAGTTTGGTGGCACACATCTATGCAGCCTGTTATTAGAAAAAAAAACCTACTGCAAATTGTGACATTTCAATTTACCATGTATTGTCATAATAAAGAAGCACGTATCATTAGACATCGACAGTGGTGTATCAACGACACAACACTCGGGGGTATTTTGCAAATGTTATGACAGTACAATCTGTTCCTCAAATAGCCGCTCAATCTGGGGATTGTGGGGGTGGCATAGCACTGTTGCTTATCATACTTGAGTCTGTATATACACACTTTTGCTACATAAATGGAAGCCTACTATCATGTTGTAGGAGTGACGGTCACCCATGTTATTGAGCTTTCAGAAGGATTTCCATTAAGGTGCAGTATTCTCCATCGAGATATTTCAAAACAACTTTGAGGATTCGTGTTCCTCTTGTAGCACTGTTGCACATGATATTTGGCTTGTGTATGTGCACTTTCATTACAAATGTTCCAGCGAAATATCATGAACAGCAGGGCTTTAAAAGTAACACATTCCTTGATATTATTTAGAGCTATCTCAAGGATAAATGCTATACCTTAAAGACCCATGTTAACCGGCGCAACATATCTAAAAACTAACTGTATTGTTTCTGGGGTTGTCACCACTATTGCTCACGATATTTTGTGTACATACGTGCATTTGTTATTGATATGTGTGCAAAATATCCAAGAGGCACAGTGCTGTAAAAGCGACACAATCCTAACGTTCTCTTCTATGTGCACGTACCATCTCCATGTCAGACTAAGCTTCTCCGGGATTTGCCTACATAGCACGAGCTTGTACTGTTTCTTTGCTTTATCCATATTTACTAAATCTTTTGGTCCTTTCACGTTCAGAATTCGTGCCCGAGACAGCTCAAAATAACTTCGTGTTGCTCTTACAGCACATTTGCTTACAATAGTCGGATTGCATGGCAGTGCACTTTTATTACAGACATGCAAGCGCAATATGAACAACATTGCTGTAAGAGCGACACAATTCTCAATCAATCCTCGATTTTATTTTTAGCTATCGAAGGACGACTGCAGTACATTAATACATTTCACTCTAATCTAACATATAATTGTTTCGAGGTAAATAAGGGATATAAGAGTGGACAGCAGTAGGTCTAAAAAAGAGAGCAAATGCATAGAAACACAAAGGGTGGATAGATTCATTGAAATAGCTTATCACACCTAACAAGACCATCAAGAAAGGAAATAGATTTCCACGAAGAAATCACAGGCAAATAAAAAAAATCACCTAGCTAAAAGAATACTAGTCAATGGAAATGTGAAAATAAAGACATGAATGAAGATCATTATGTACATGCGCCAAAATTCGTCGTTTCAATGAAATATGAACATGCCCTCATCTGTGAATACAAATCTCTTAAACATGCACACAAGAAATTTATACAAGTGTATCTGGACATACATCTGGATACCATTGGCGTAGAACCTCTGCTTACAACAATGCATGGGCGACAACTTTAAACATACAGAAACCTGACTTACAGACTGCCCAGACCTTGAGGTTGGGCAGTCTGTGGCTGACACTGCAGGACTTCTGCCAGTGTCAGCCACCTAGAACGGAAAAAGAATATATAATAAATGCGTGCACATATGCACACAACGAACAGAGTCAATGGAATTGTAATAGAATGAATACATCAATTGACTAACATCTTTTCTTTTTAATAAAAAGAGTCCACATTGTGAAAGTAATATTACACTAAAAACTCCTTGCTGCGAGGAGCTTTTGTTATGCCTACACTCTAAAAGTGTAACCACTCCAAGCAGCTGTCACAACCTAACTGATTGCCGTGAAGGTCAGTATGGCATGTCCGGCACAGCCAGCCCCAGTCTGTTACTTTTTCTAAAACGGTCTGCACCTTCTGCCACGCATTCTTTGTAAAGTACTTTCGCACTCGTGAAATGTCAATGTTCTTATCTAGTCATGCTGCTGAAGCGTCCTTTACTTGTAGAAGGTCAACTGGCCCCAACATGGAGGCTGTCATTACAGCATCTGTTTTTTTATCTGCCCACAAACCACTGGAGCAAAACTGCAAGGATAAAGAAAGGGAAAGAGAACTACATTAATTACGGTGTTCAATCACTAAATGATGTCTGAACTTGAATAATTTTTTTGAAAAGTACAGATGGAAACGACTACACGTAACCTTACCATAAGATATGAAATTATTACAGTATCGAAAAAGATAAAACATGTATGTAGCAAAATCTTATATGCGAAATTACTATAACTAAATTGTGATAACTCGTCCTTTTGCTCCGGAGTCGACGAAAAATAGGCATTTCTGACCTTTACCTTTTCAAAAACCGATAGCACATAGTGTATGTCCATAGCGGCCTTATCATTTGTGCAAAGTTTGGTTGAAATCGGCCCAGTAGTTTTAGTGCTACAGCTTGCAACAGACACAGAGAGAGACAGAAGGCCAGACAACGTGAGAGGCCTCTCCTATCTCCCTGTCTAAAAGTAGTTTCCAGATTTACTGGGAACTACAAAAACAACATAAACATGTAATCACTTTGACTTTCTTCTTGAAAGCTATCACCATACTTGGCTGAGTAAATATGAGATTTGTGCTCGTCAAGTGCCAATTTTAGCTGCATCGGGTGAATGGCGAGTACTTTTTATCCTCCCTGCAAAAGAAAGCTGTGAGGCTTTGTCTGTTTAGCCTGCAGCGCCTTCCCACGGGTGGTGGAAGTGGGGGACGCCCATTCAAACGTTTTTGTTGGGTACTCGGGAATAATACAAGAATTACCGAGGGTGAACCAAAACAGACCGGGAGCAGAAGCAGCCCCGAAACCGAGGTGCTCGTAAAAGACTTCCTCGATATAAGGCGCAATGTGCTGGGTCTATCCCCGAATGGGTGAAGACACATCCCGAGATTCGCTAATGCTACCCCTGCCGCGGGTTAAAAGGTTAAGGTGGTGTAGCAGGACCATCGGATGCTCACCAGGGCAAAGGAATACGTCATGTGTTAATGGTTTGGTGGAGCGGAAACAGGAGCTAGTAGCAAGTTCGACTAGGGAAGGGTTCTGTACCGCTAAAGTCAGGAAGCGGCGGAAGTGGCGGATGAGTCCCTTCTTTGGACCAACGGCAACAATGGCGCAACCTGCAAGCGCATCGCGGTATGCTTTAGGGCACCGTATGATAATTTATTAGCAGTGGCCATCTGTCGGTGAAGGCAATGGCAAACCATCACTGTATACTGCCAAGAAAATCATGAAAATGCACAGATCGACTTCTTTCAATAACAGCGTTAATAGGGTTGATGACCATGCAGTCATCAACACATCGCTCGGTCAGAATAATCATGTTCGACAGGTGGAACCTGACCGTCATCCAGACACTGTCAGAAACCAAACCACTATACGGATTGCAACTTGGAATGTTCGAACTTTATATCAAGCTGGAAAACTTGCAAATGTTATGCTGGAAATGGAAAGAATGAAGATCAATATGCTTGGCTTGTGTGAAACTAGGTGGACTGGCACAGGTTGTTTCGAGACAGAAGGACACAAAGTCATTTACTCGGGTGGAGATAAGCACGAAAAAGGAGTTGGCATTATAATAAATAAAGATATCTGTAAGTGTATCTTAGGATACTGGACTGTATCAGAGAGAGTATAACTAATCTAACTCAAAGGACAACCGTTCAACCTCTTAGTTATTCAGTTTATGCACAAATAGCTGACAGCAGCGATGAAGATATCGATGAATTCTATGAACAGCTTGAACAGGCTATAGATCAATGAAAATCGCAGGAGATCATCATAGTGATGGGAGATCTAAATGCTAAGGTGGGGAATGAAAGAGTAGGACATATAGTTGGAGACCGCGGTTTGGGAACTCAAAATGAAAGAGGATCGACTGGTGTAGAAAACACAATCAGATAATCACAAACACCTGGTTTGAAAATCACAATAGACGGCGATGGACATGGAGAGACCCCGGTAATAGATGTAAGTACCAGATGGACTACATAACCATTAGCAGCCGTTTCAGAAACGCTGTGAACCAAGCTAAAGCCTACCACGAAGCAGACTGTGGAAGCGACCACAACCCAGTTGTAGCAACTGTACGCGTGAGGCTAAAGAGATTGAAACGCAAAACACCTGGGGCAAAACTGAAATGGAATCTTCTACGGGAAAGTCGAGAACTCAAAGACAGATATTCTCTGGCGGTACAAAATCGATTTGAGGCTCTAGTAAGTGGGAAGTATTAAAAGAAGCCATGGTATATTCAGGAAAAGAGCTTATTCAACCAAAACAAAAGACACAAAAACAAACTTGGATGAAACCAGAGATTCTTCAGAAGATGAGGGAGAGGCAGACAGTTTTAAAGAGGAACTCAGATCAGTAGAAAAGCGAAAGAAAACTGGATTAATGAACAATGTCAAGAGATTGAAAACTGTCAAATAGTGGATCCTACATTTTTGTACAAAGAGATCAAGATTTTGACCGGAAAGAACTTCTGTTCTTTAAGTGGATGCATTAAAGCAAAAGACGGCACCCTGATCATGGAGAACGAAGGGAAAATGGGACGTTGGGCCGAATACATTGACGAGTTATTCGAAGATACAAGAGGAGAAAAACCACCCATCCTTAAACCTATCTACGGGCCTAGAATTCTTCCTAGTGAGGTAAAGGCTGCTATCTCCAAGATGAAAGCAAACAAAGCAACTGGTCCAGACGAAATTTGCATCAAGATGATAAGAACACTCGAAGACTTTGGAATACAAAAGGTCACCGATGTACTAAATGAAATATACGACAGTGGAGAAATCCCTTCAGATCGAAGCAGGTCTATCTTTATTGCATTACCCAAGAAGCCAGGTGCAACCGAATGTGAGTTCCACAGAACCATTAGCTTAATGAGCCATATAACAAAGATTTTATTAAAAGTCCTTATGGCAAGAGCAAGGAAATCAATAAGGCCAGAGATCGGAAAAGAGCAATTTGGTTTTGTTCAAGACGCAGGCACAAGAAACGCTATCTTCATTATGTGAATGATGTCAGAACGCGCCATACAGATGCAGCGAAACATTTATCTTTGCTTTATAGACTACTCCAAAGCGTTCGATAAAGTCAGACATGAAGAACTATTTGAGATGCTACAGGAGCTGGACATTGATGGAAAAGATTTACGACTGATCAGGAATTTATACTGGGAACAAACAGCAGGAGTGAGAATAGAAAACGAAGTTTGGAAAGTACTGTAAAATACAAAGAGGAGTGAGACAAGGTTGTGTTTTTTCGCCAGATCTTTTTCACCTATATAGTTAAAAGACCCTTAGACCGATAAACGACGAGGATGGATTTAAAATCGGTGGCAATAACATTACCAACATCCGGTATGCTGACGATACGACGCTGATTGCAGAATCTCCAGTGAAACTGCAACGGCTCCTGGACGTTATTGTTGAAGAGAGTTGCAAAAAGGTCTCAGCATTAACCGCAAGAAGACCTTTTGTATGACCGTCAGCAAAGACAGCATAAACGTAGGATGCTCACTAAAAATAAATGGAGAAAGCATACAACAAGTGAACAAATTTAACTACCTCGGCAGCTTAATCACATCAGACGGAAGAAGCTCGGTTGAAGTAAAGAAAAGAATCGCCACAGCAAAGGAAGTATTTCAGCGAATGTCAAACATTCTCAAAAGCCGATCACTAGCAATAAACACTCGGATAAAAGTTTTAAATTGTTATGTAATTCCGGTCCTAACGTATGGCAGTGAAACCTGGACCATAACACCTACACTGAAGAAGAAATTAGAAGCGACTAAAATGTGGTTTTTACGACGCATGTTAAGAATACCTTGGACAGATCATATCACAAATGAAGAGGTCCTCGGGAGGGCAGGATGCCAAAGGAAACTTCTGTTCAACATACGGAAACGTCAGCTGTTATTTTTGGGACATGTGATAAGGAAAGAAAAACTGGAGGAGGTGGTGTTGACAGGGAAGGTAGACGGGAAAAAGGGAAGAGGAAGACCAAGGATAACTACATGTCAAGTATCGCATAATCGACGAGACAAAGCGAGGTGAAAATGTTGAGAAAAGCAAAGAATAGAGATCTGTGGAGAAGCATAATCGCCAACGTTCTCAGAGGACATGGTACTTAAGGAGGAGGCAAAAGGAAGATGCAATTTGATACAAGGACCTAATGTTAAGTTTACGTCACTGACTGCATGATTATGCTTAGCGTCCACATGTATCACCACCAGCTTGGGATCTTTAAACCTGAATTTCACTGGGAAAAAAAGCACAACTTTAAAAAAAAATACTTTCAAAAGCAACACAACAAAAGGCCACTAAAAAACTCAGGAAATTGGAAAGAAAAGTTCAGGAAATTGACAAATTGACAAAAACAGTAAATCGGTACTTACTTCTTGTTGGGACATGCACTTTTGGAGATGCTCTTGTGTTTTCGACCACGTTTTACACAGCTGTACTTTAGCTCATAATAAACCAACTTTCCAGTTGGATCTGCATTTCCGGGGATTTTTTTTCTGGCAGCCTGGAAACTCCTACTGTCACTCTTCCAGTAACTCAGTTTCTGTGTTTCCTCAAAGATTTTTATCGCCTTTTCAAGCTCTAAAAACGAGGAGAACGAGTCGTCCTCACTCAGGCAAGCCATGTTTCACCGTTGTTTGAACAGAACAAGAAATTGGCGGTGTTCAAAAATTGGCGCTGACAACAGAAAGGAATTTGATCACGTGACTTTAAGAGATTAACTAATGAAATTTGGTCACGTGACTTAAACAGATCGAACAATGAAATTTTGCTTCCACACAGGACGGTAAAATAGATTTTTACTTATTTAGCCGGGAGCCCGGTTAAATAGACACCATTTTGAAATATAGAAACTTGTAATATGTCGGATTGTAAATGTTAAAAAAATTATTCTCACAGATTTGGGAATCTTGAGTAGATGGTGTTTGGGTCATGAAATCTCTCATCCAGATTTGAAAAAATGGGATTTTCTGAAAATGAAAAAATGGGATTTTCTGGAAATGGAAAAATGGGATTTTCTGGAAATGAAAAAATGGGATTTTCTGGAAATGAAAAAAATGGGATTTTCTGGAAATGAAAAAATGGGATTTTCTGAAAATGAAAAAATGGGATTTTCTGGAAATGAAAAAATAGGATTTTCTGGAAATGAAAAAAATGGGATTTTCTGGAAATGAAAAAATGGGATTTTCTGAAAATGAAAAAATGGGATTTTCTAAAAATGAAAAACCTCCACTGAAAGTGCAGCGGGTATCAGCTTCCTCCCTTTCCATCTTTTCCCAATACATTTCAGCAATTACATTTCAAACTTGCAGTTTTGCTTTCGTAATGAGCTGCGAAAATATGACAATATATCAAAGAAGCAAAAAAAAA
>RDPX01000362.1:28570-52548 GCA_003991215.1 Morbakka virulenta | reverse complement strand
AAAAAATGGGATTTTCTGAAAATGAAAAAATGGGATTTTCTGGAAATGAAAAAATGGGATTTTCTGAAAATGAAAAAATGGGATTTTCTGGAAATGAAAAGATAGGATTTTCTGGAAATGAAAAAAATGGGATTTTCTGGAAATGAAAAAATGGGATTTTCTGAAAATGAAAAAATGGGATTTTCTAAAAATGAAAAACCTCCACTGAAAGTGCAGCGGGTATCAGCTTCCTCCCTTTCCATCTTTTTCCAATACATTTCAGCAATTACATTTTACTTGTTGTTTTTGTTTTAATGTTTCATATCGTATTTCAAACTTGCAGTTTTGCTTTCGTAATGAGCTGCGAAAATATGACAATATATCAAAGAAGCAAAAAAAAATTAATGAACTAACCTACGGATATGAAAACAACCTCGTTTCTATCTCTGTTTACAAACTGTACAGACAAAAACATACATGGCTGTAAATAAAGAATTTTCTTATTGATGGCGTCGAACATTAAAATCATTATTTTAAAACATAACGTGACCATTCCATATTTATTGTCATAATGTACTTTTAAAATATGAAAAAGGGAATCATAGATTAAAGAAGATCACGAAGATCAGCCTTGTATATTTCAAAGACCAGCGCTACTCAAAAAGTGCTTAACTAATTGTTTTTACAAAAGGAAACTAATACTGCATGACAAAGCAACAAAGCCGTAAGATCAGATGAGAATCTAAGAGTATTAACAAAGATCTCATCGTTTATTACGTATCACCTGACTGACATAACTCTGGGGTTTGTTATGGAATAGAACTCATTGCATTTGGCTGTGGTAGCCGATATCTGCCATGTAAATTTTTTTATAATTGCAAGACATTTTTTGAAATGCTTACGGAGATCTCACTATGAACAGGTGAAATCTCGCCTACCAAGCCAGCTTGATTACAGGATGAATTTGTCCTCATGTGAACGACGCCTTAGATGCTTAAACCTCTGTGACCCCTGTCACAGAGTCCATAATAATTAGTTCGTTTTATGACCGGGTTAGGTGTTTTTCTCGGCTCCCACTTGATGCTGGAGGCCCTTTCTTCTTGATTATATGGCTATAATTTCTGTCTGTTACTTTTGACCTTTTTCAAGTGTACTTATAATAACATCGTTTTCGGGGCTAAAGACTTCAACTGTTGTACCTCGTCAGTATACGTAGCGAAGCCTTTTGCACCTTTTCTGTGATTTCAATGATCTTCTTGATGACTAACTACAGTTTTTGGACTCAGGTATTGTATATGCAATCCTTGAAACAGAGTCTTAGCATACCATATAAATTCTACATTGAATAGCTCTACCTTTTTAACATACGTTTCCTAATTAGTGTTTTTCTCTCTCCTGCGTATGTCTTTGTGTGACTTAAGAGATTTAATGCAGATTAAATTAAAACCGGATGTTTAGATAATTGTGGATTGTTCCTTTATTCTCGATGAAATCAACATTCAGCTGGATAAAAAACTAGGAATATACGACCCCTCCTACGAAAAATTCTCTTTGGCATTTTCCATGTACAAGGTCAATGTTTAGCAGGGGGTAGTGCCCTACTGTCTCATTCACATTTAACCACCAACGCCTTCCTCTTAAATGTGACTATATTCAAGTTCTTCCTTGTTCATGGTCAACCTGCACTCTTCTCTCTTCATTTTTTTCTTTACCACCCTTAACCACCCATCTCTCCATATCTTTGCAAATTACAGTTTTTCCTGTTTGCCCTTTGATGTCACATTTGACCATATGTATCTGTACTCTACTCTTTTCATTAGTTTCTCATTTTTTTCTATACCATCCTCATCCATCCACTTCTCAAAATCTTTGCATCAATTTCTATTTCTTGCTTCTTTGAGGCCACATTTAATCACTCACATCATCCCTTTTAAAATGTGACTGTTGCGAGGTTAATTTTTGTTAATTCTTATATTCTTCTTCAGGTATCATGTCTGTTCGCGCAGACATCGAAGACCATGGCTCTCCAGTTCTATCTGCTTTCGGTCATTCTGATGAGATCCAAAGTTGTACGTCTTGTGATCTTGCTGAGATCATCAGTGAACTTTGTTCTTGGTCTTCCTCTGCTCTTTTTTCCTATAATTTTTCCCAGCATTAAGCTCCTTTAATTCTTATATATATATATATATATTAATTCTTATATATAGTATATATAGTAATTAAGTAACTAGTGATTACCTAATAACGTATTACCGGTAGTAAGTATTGGGTCAATAAACCTGCATTTGGTGTTAGTGAAGTAATACCTACTAATGATGCCTCTTTAAATTTTTACATTCTGTAGCTATTTCCTGACGTTTGTTGCATATCTGCACACTAATTACTTAATTGCTAATTAATTAGGAGATGTACAAAACCAAAAATATAAACGAAAAATATACCCATTCATAACGTACTATTATGCCGAATTTCATGATGGCAGCTTCAAAAAAAGTTTGCTTCCCCAATTTTTTTTTGCTGAATGAGCACCCATCACCTGGCACAGGACAGGACAGATTTTGGCCGAAAATTGAGCCTGCTGCAAGGTCTCCTGGCAAGCGAATGACCCAGCAGAACAAATAAAAATAGTTTTCTCACTCTGGCTTATTGATCCAGTCGAATGCCAGCGGTAACATTTTTTACCAAAATGAACGGAATTTTTAATTACAATATTGATATATTTCTATTATAATATTTACGGTTTGGATGTTATTTTTCGTGATCTTTCTGTTTACTTGAATATGGCTAATATAATGCTTGTGAAAATGGTCATGAAAATGGTCGAAGGTCGTGCACTATCATTTGTTAAAAGATGGATCGAAAGATATCTGACAAGCTATTTGTTATCCGACTATTTTTTCCACTTTCACTTGGGGTCTCAGGGCAATTGTTTATGCTATTAATCTTCATAAATCTGGAGACAATATCAGGATAAAGGTAGTTCAGAGAGATAACTTTTAAAACGTTGCCTTTAAATTTGAATAAAATTTAATGCAATGAAGCAATTAATTATCGCACAGTCCTAACTTATAACTTAGAGTTATGTCTGCACTCTCAACTAAGCCTAGCAGTAAAGAGTATTGTAATTACTACATATAAATGATAGCTTACTATAGAGAGATTTTTTTTAGTCATTTGATGTTGAATATTTTAGCAATAGGTTTTAAGTGGCTTTCTTGTGGAACTGTAAAGTCAAAGAGGATTCTTAAGTTTGGTAACAATTACTCGAGACCTAGTCTTAGATTCTTAAAAAAAAAGGTGAAAATAGCTGTTTATATCTCTACGTATTGCGGGACAAGCAAGCATAAAATTAATTGAGGGAAAGCGAAAATCTGTTTGTACCTACTTGCCATCGAAGTCTTCAACATTAATTTCTCCTTCATTTTCCCTGTTAAACTCTGAAGTGAACTTTAGTCTCAGTATATCCTTTCCTTTGGTCTCAATTAATACAAGCTATATATCTACGGAAGCTGACATTACGTCTAAAGGGGAATAGTTTTTCAACTAGCTGAAACTCAGCCTTGGGGTTTTAATTTCAATGAACCTTTTTGAAAATTCTTTTCCAAGCCAATGACCATTTGTACAAATCTGGTGAAAATTTGACAATTGTTTTTTTCCGTCAAGGCTGGGAAGTAAACAGATTTGTCTGCTTGTAGTTGTTTTGTGTGTGTGTGTGTGTGTGTGTGTATAAGCTGCTGGAGACCAAGTGAGTAGGCTGCACCGGGAATATCTCTCCCAACTACAGGGGCGTCGAAGACGCACATTTCCTGGTTAGATTTTTTTAAAAATTTCTCCAAATCGACGACGAACCAGATTCAAAATCACATGAACGGCGAGATCGATTTCTTCAATGGTACGGAAGAACAGCTTGAATCGAAGGCTATTCGTTACTAACTAGCCAGAAAAACCTGGCTAATCAGCATCCAGGCATCACCACGTGGAGGTTGCCTTCATGGACACCCTGTAGTTGTTTTACCCAGCAGCAGCTTAGACTGAAAAGCGACCTAATCCAAGTACACTTCGTTGCTGGGCTTGTTGATCATGGCTTAACAGCTTCATATTCAGCTTTTTAAGTCCTAATAATATGTCAACCAGATAGACTAGTTTGTTATCCACTGTGAGCAATATATTTTTCAAAAAGTTTATTTATTTAATACCAGAAACTAAAGACTTTCCTTTCTTAGTTGACATCCACACCAAAACATACAATTTTGGTGATGACTTCACACGACCTAGATGAAATATGAACAACTTAACTTGAATGCTTTGTAAGTAAATTTGCCATATACCCTTCAAACCAACTTTAACTTGACATTTTGACATTTTGTAGTATGTTATTTTGCAGAAAGTACAAAGTAATTTGGAACCAAAGAAAAATTTTAATCAGAGCTCGTCTCATAGTAATTTAGATAATAAAGACAAAGTCTAGCAGCCTTGATGTGACGAGGATTGCAGGCTTAAAGCAGGAACGTATGATCCTGCTTTTAAGCAGGATCATACGATCATAAAAATCGGTCAGGGGCATTTCAATGACAAGACGGTACTTACTTACTTATCCTCTGTGTTCTGCTTCTTTGGTAGTCGAGGACATCCCATAGATGCAATCAGACCTTCGTTGAAACGTTTCCAGTTCTTCTTCTCTCTTGCTTTTTCCCTAAGGTTCTGGAGCTGTTTTCTGGTACGAAGTAGCCCTAGTCCGGAGTTTTTGATGTCTTCAAAGATGGCGCTGAGAAGATTTGTAGAGTGGCGTCCTATTCTGCCTTTATACATTGTTGCTCCTGATATGGCGAATTCAAGGACTTTCTGGGCGGGGGTGTTGATGTTCATGCATAGGACATGACCTAGCATAGACCATCTTTGCTTTGCTACTAGTGTAGATATAGGATCCGTTTGACAGATTTTATACAGTTCTTTATTACTGATTATGCTTTTGGGCCNTGTGTGTGTGTGTGTGTGTGTGTGTATAAGCTGCTGGAGACCAAGTGAGTAGGCTGCACCGGGAATATCTCTCCCAACTACAGGGGCGTCGAAGACGCACATTTCCTGGTTGGATTTTTAAAAAAATTTCTCCAAATCGACGACGAACCAGATTCAAAATCACATGAACGGCGAGATCGATTTCTTCAATGGTACGGAAGAACAGCTTGAATCGAAGGCTATTCGTTACTAACTAGCCAGAAAAACCTGGCTAATCAGCATCCAGGCATCACCACGTGGAGGTTGCCTTCATGGACACCCTGTAGTTGTTTTACCCAGCAGCAGCTTAGACTGAAAAGCGACCTAATCCAAGTACACTTCGTTGCTGGGCTTGTTGATCATGGCTTAACAGCTTCATATTCAGCTTTTTAAGTCCTAATAATATGTCAACCAGATAGACTAGTTTGTTATCCACTGTGAGCAATATATTTTTCAAAAAGTTTATTTATTTAATACCAGAAACTAAAGACTTTCCTTTCTTAGTTGACATCCACACCAAAACATACAATTTTGGTGATGACTTCACACGACCTAGATGAAATATGAACAACTTAACTTGAATGCTTTGTAAGTAAATTTGCCATATACCCTTCAAACCAACTTTAACTTGACATTTTGACATTTTGTAGTATGTTATTTTGCAGAAAGTACAAAGTAATTTGGAACCAAAGAAAAATTTTAATCAGAGCTCGTCTCATAGTAATTTAGATAATAAAGACAAAGTCTAGCAGCCTTGATGTGACGAGGATTGCAGGCTTAAAGCAGGAACGTATGATCCTGCTTTTAAGCAGGATCATACGATCATAAAAATCGGTCAGGGGCATTTCAATGACAAGAAGGTACTTACTTACTTATCCTCTGTGTTCTGCTTCTTTGGTAGTCGAGGACATCCCATAGATGCAATCAGACCTTCGTTGAAACGTTTCCAGTTCTTCTTCTCTCTTGCTTTTTCCCTAAGGTTCTGGAGCTGTTTTCTGGTACGAAGTAGCCCTAGTCCGGAGTTTTTGATGTCTTCAAAGATGGCGCTGAGAAGATTTGTAGAGTGGCGTCCTATTCTGCCTTTATACATTGTTGCTCCTGATATGGCGAATTCAAGGACTTTCTGGGCGGGGGTGTTGATGTTCATGCATAGGACATGACCTAGCATAGACCATCTTTGCTTTGCTACTAGTGTAGATATAGGATCCGTTTGACAGATTTTATACAGTTCTTTATTACTGATTATGCTTTTGGGTCATAGGTGACCTGTTATCGTTCGCAAGTGTTTCCGGTGGCATATATCTATTTTATTCATCATGGCACTGTTGGTAGCCCATCTGTCACAATTATATAGCATGATGGAGATGCAGTACGCGTTATAAAGTTAGAGTATGGTTTTGAGCGGAATCTTAGTGCGGCAAGCCCAGATTTTCGATAATGATTTAAATGCTATGTTGCCTTGGATGCATCTGGCTGAGATGTCTGCTGAAGTATATAGCAGGGACCCTAGAGTTTTACACTTACGCCAGTTTTCCCAGCCTCAGATAGGTGTTCCTTCCGGGTCAGTTTCAGATATTTCGGCAAGATATATGTGTGTAAACTAAGTTTTACTTTCGTTCATAAATAGATTTTCTTCTTTAAGTTTTTCTGCAGCAATTTTTTGTAATTTTTCCAGAGGTTCTTTTTCTTCATCTAAAAAGTCGACATCGTCTGCATGTTCCATTTCCAGTGGCATACCAAGGCAAGAAACGAAGGGATTTNCTAGAGTTTTACACTTACGCCAGTTTTCCCAGCCTCAGATAGGTGTTCCTTCCGGGTCAGTTTCAGATATTTCGGCAAGATATATGTGTGTAAACTAAGTTTTACTTTCGTTCATAAATAGATTTTCTTCTTTAAGTTTTTCTGCAGCAATTTTTTGTAATTTTTCCAGAGGTTCTTTTTCTTCATCTAAAAAGTCGACATCGTCTGCATGTTCCATTTCCAGTGGCATACCAAGGCAAGAAACGAGAGGATTTGGTCTGATGGAATTTCTGATTTTTCTTAGAGCGTGTGCGAGATAACATATGAATAATACTGGTGATAAACCATCTCCTTGAGGTGATCCTATGGAGGTTTTAAATGAATCGGAGAGTGTGTTTTTGATTCGAACACGAAGAGATGTTCCTGATATTAGTATAGGCACAAGTCTTAGTTAGTCTTCATTGTATCCTGCGTGTATAAGAATCTCGAGTATACGTTTGCGTCTGATGGTATCAACGGCTTTTGACATATCAATACCGATCTTGTGGAACTCCCATTTTCTAGCAAGAACGATGGATGTGAACATGCGTTGTGCCCAGACGATGTCGGCACAGCTTCTTCCTCTTTTGAATCCGCTTTGATGTAATCCTGCATATTTGTCTACTTTATCCCTTATTCTATTCAGGGTAATGGTGGCTAAACTGCCCTATCCTTTAAATCGTTCAATGCTGCATCCACTTTCATTTAGGCAGGGTCGGGTGCATGTGTGTGTCCCTGCTTTATTAAAACTTCTCTGTTTTGTTCGTAGTTAATTGCTGTAGATACTGAACCGTGGCAGGATTGTTGAGTCCATCGCCAGTTGATGGTTTTCTTGTTTACTGTATTTTTCCGGTATGAATATCCCAGGTATATAATTTTATCTTTGCCGCGATTGGTCTTGATTATTTCCATATCGTTAGTAATAAAAGAAGAAAACAAAGTTTTGAAAGTTTGACGAGAAAAAAGGATTTATTGACTGTTGAAGATTGAAGAAATAAATAACAATAAATCTTTCAGCTACAGGACACTGTTATATTACTACATCAATGACGTAATAATAACGTAATAGCTAAAAAAACTAGCTGAAACGAAGTACTAGCTTAAAAATAACTAGCTGACACAAAACTAGCTGAAACGTGACTAGTTGAAACGTGTTGCAACCGGTTTGCAGGGGGGCCTTGAGGTTTTTTTGGCTTTGGTATGGTGATCAAGATGCCTTCCCCTAGCGAATCAATTGATGTATGTTGAGCAAAGGCTGAGTTGAATATATTGGAGAGTGGGGCAGCAACCATTTTTTTTACCGTACTTAAATGGCTTGTTGTTCATATCATCAGGACCGGGTGCTCTACCATTCTGGAGATATTTGATGACAATATTTATTTCCGCTACAGTGATCGGTTTATTGAGAGGTCTTGGATTTCCCTCAAATGGTTCTAGTGGAACGTCAGTATCATCAGTGAATTGTCGTTGGATCCATTCTTTTACTATTTTTGCTTTGTTAGTATCTGAGCCCATGAAGTTGCCTTCTTCATTCTGGACGATGATGGCTGGTGTTAGTTTCATGGTACGAAGTTTCTTTGCGGCTTTGAACATTCTACGGCTGTCATCAGTAGATGCGATTTCATCTGCCAGGCTGTATGCTTCTTCCATGGCAATAGTTTTGAGTCGTTTGTTGATTTGGCGCAAGATATCGTTGCGTTTCTTGAGGAGCGCAGTGGTATCTCTACTAACAGCTTTTTAGTACATTTTTAGGCGGAGCAATTTTTGTTGTTCCGATAATTCAACAACAGTCGGATTGAGTGTTTTAGATTGTTTGCTGTATTTGGCACTGCCAGCTGCTTCTTTTGCAGACGTTTCTCTACATGTGAGCAGATTCGAGAGAGCTTTGTTGTGATTGGGATCTGTAGTTTGTTGATCCAAATTAGTTTGCAAGAGCCTTTGGTAATTGTATTTGATGTCGATGATTCTGCGTATGTTTTCTATGTTGATTTTTTCATTGGCGAATTTCTTTGGTGGTTGGTTATGGACCAGATGAAGTTGGTTGATTCTTATCCTGGAGACTACTAGTTTGTGATTTGAATTGGTATCTGAACCTCCGTATGATCAAGAATTTTGTATGATTGCGGTTGCTGACTTTTGGCATTGGATATAATCAATTTGATTGAAGACCGGTTTAGTGGCTTTAGACCCTGTCTCACGGTTTTTATAAGCGATGTGGCATATCCATGTGGTTCTGTGCCTACTGGAATGTTTAAAGGCCGTGTTGGTTGCAAATAGCCCATTGTATGTGAGAAGATTTACGAGAGCTTCTCCATTTGTGTTACGTTTGCCTGTACTGTATGATCCCATACAGGATTGTAATCCAGCAGCGATATCATTTGGAGTTAGCTGTCTTAGCTTGGAATTGAAATTACCACAAACGAATAGTTTCCATCTCGATGATATCTTGATGGCTGATGTTAATTCCAAGTAGAATGTTTCGAGTATAGCCGTTGATGCTGATGCACGTTTGCTGTTTGGACCGTACGCGTTTACTATTCTTGTTTTGAGAGGAGTACCTTTCTGAGAGGGTATGCCAATATCTAGAAAGCATACTCTGTTGCTAATGTATTTGTATTCATATTTACAGCTCGATAGTCTAGGGCCTATTACAAAGCCCATACCGCGAAAAGTGTCTTCTTTTTGTTCCAAAAGGCGTGGATTTTTCGAAATGTTCTTTTATTTTTGATTCTTGTATGCAGAGAATGTCAATGTTGTATTGGTTCAATCTTTAACTAGTGACTCTTGTTTAGCGTAAGCGGTGAGGCCTCGAACATTCCATGTGCAGATACCAAATTCCCATTGTTTTGGTTGTTTTCTTGGATGGTGAGCAGTAGATTTTGTTTCACGAAGGGTAGATACTTTTGCAGTGGGCATAGGGGTTATCCTTTCACCACCCATAGCAAATGCGATGATCAGTTCGCAATCCTGACAGCAATTGGTTTCACAGTGTAACTGCTACTCACAGGAGAGACCGCGAGAACGTTGCCATCTTCCTCTTCCAAGACGGTACTCCTGCATAAAAACGACAACTTTGTTCTATATTAGGACAAATTTGTTGATATATAAAAAAACTAACATGTGAGGTTTTTCTTTGACTTATCTTCCTTTTCTTCTTGTGCCCTGTTGTATGACATCGGTTGTAAGTTTAAACCAATTATTTCTGCTTGCGTACTCTTTCTGAGCTTCAACGCTGGCTTCACTCTCCATTTTGCAAGTCTCTGATGAAATGTAATACTCTACATTGACTAAACCGTATGGGAATAAGGTAAAAAAATATTCTATATCAGAATTCAGAGAGTGATTATTTGAGAAAGCAAGGCCAAGGAATTTCTTTCCAATTACCTCAACTGTTATGTTATTTAATATCACTGGGATAAGATTCATGTTAATTGAACGAAGATAGACGGTCCATTTTTTAATGAAGTACTGCCAGGTGTCCAACAAGGAAGGATCTTCATTGAAGGAGTAATAAAGAAGGAAGGTTTGATTTTGGGGGAGTTCCAAATTTTTAACAGGTTTTTCATTATTATCATTATTATTACTATTACTAATTCACAGTGTCGTTGTTGTAAATTACTGGTTACATCCTACCAATAGGCTAATTTCGACTGCTTTGGCATGTAGGGTCCTACTATTTAACTAATCTTTTCTTGTTGTTATCTCCTATTTTTTACTTTGTGCCCAAACCTTTCCTCAGTATTGTTGCTGTTCTCAGAATGAAGATTCTTTGCAGTACTACCATCTGATGCTGGCTCTTCAGCTGCTCTAGGTAACCTTTGAATCCTTAGGTCATTGATTCTAACCATCTGATTATAGTTGGGAAGGATAAAAACTTTATTGGCTTGACCTGTATGGACTGTGAATATCTCATACTTCAAATCACAGTAAGCCTCTTTCCTTTCCATTTCCTTTTTCTTAATTCTTGTGTCGAAGAGGCATGCCACGTCTATTACATAATACATTTTGCCAACTATATTTGGCCTGTTATTTTCGATTTTACACTCAGTTTGCATTGCAAAGTCCCACAGAAGTTAAACTGATTCATTTTCTAGTACATCAATTGTGCAATCTACAAAATGTTTGTTACTCTTTGATTCACAAGGGAATCCAAATTTGTGGCACATATGCCATGTATCGGAGCATTTTATCATGACGTTATTTCCTGTACTCATTTTGTACCGGATTTTTACACTCTGAGGAAAAGTGTCTTACAGTCTCATCCCTCTCCCCCAACATTCTACACTTTGCAGATCCTTGCCTATTATCTGTTATTCCCAATACCCAGTTTGTTCTGAGTGCTTGATCTTTTGCAGCCAAAGGCAATCGTTCGGTCTTATTTTTTAAAAATCCTTTTCAAAGTCGCTTCTAACTTTCCATTTCATCTTTAACATATTTTCTTTCCTTGCAATATGCGGAGGGTAATGGTTTCTCTATAAACTTTTCTTTTTTTCTTTTCTGTTTTTCCTTAGGCCTTCCTCCCTCTTTGAGGATATTTTCTTTACAAAGTTTTTTCAGCGATTGCTCTTGCTCCATGTTTATATAATATCCAAAGTTATTCTCTTCTATAGTGATGTAATCCTCAATACTAATTAAGGCCCAGTCTCCTTTTTTTCTCTTCCAATACAACCTATCTAAATCTACCGCTTGATGCATGCATTGATATACAGTTTGCAGCTTTCTTGTTTTCCTGTCCATTTTTATCGTTTTCCTTTGTCCAGCTGACAATTTCAGTGCTATATCACACTGTTGCCACTGCCCACGAATTTATTGCTTCGATTGTATTCTTTCCATTAGGATTTGCTTTTAGAGCCTTTCTCTTACCCCCGTAAAGTAATTTTTTGTTATATGTTTCATTTCTTTCCTCTTTGAGTCATCACTCTGAAGGACGCCGAGATATTTATCTCCCTTACTCTGCTCCAACGGTCCTATTATAGATATTATTATTATTACCATTATCATTTTTACTATTATTAATTTTTAATAATGTTTTCTAAATATTTGGGATATTTCTCTTTAGATCTTTCAGATCTGTATAACAAAATCTAACAGCTTTTTTAGGAAAGTCATGTCAAGGTACAAAAAACACAGTTCTTTCTGTTTGCTGAAATTTATTTTTGGTATGAATTATTCCGAAACACACCAGGAAAAGCTACACAATACAAATTAAAGCTCCGTCTAAAAGTACGTTTGCCATAAATGCAACTGGATTGCTCCGGATTTGAAACCATGCCAGTCGACATCATTGGTTAAGCATTATTTCCAAATTATTTTTTACCCCTGTTGTCGTGCAGTAGATTTTTAGGTGATGCCAGGTGTATTTGTTAAAAAAGGTTTTTCGAAAAAACTAAATTAGGGGGATACAACATCGTCTTGAAGTAGATTTCAAGGTCTCCTAGAGAAGGGTTAGATCGGGGCATATTTAAGACACTTGTAGCCTGTACGCATTCCTTTTCAAAGGAGTTCCACCTTCGCAGTACTTCACTGATACTTTTGGCAATGACATTTGATAGTAGATTTGTGTCAAATTGGCTTGGATAGGGAAGTTCCATTAATCAATTAAGCGTAATTTTAGTTGATATTAGTGAAATTTGGGGCTTCGCGCATTGAGCACCTTCATGATATTTAGGCGCCCCCCCGTTGGCTTGTAATAAGGAAGGAGAGGTTTATGTGCTCTGTTACGACGGCAACATCTTCAGGTATGTTCTCAATGCATCGTCAGGCTACTAAAAAAGCTTACGGCTCAAGACATGATAAAGCTCTTTTATCTATGGCTTCCTCTGAGTCCATAAAGTTAAGAGTTTTCAAGAATATTTTACAGTATTACTGACTAAGAAGTTTATTAAACAGATTTTTTTGAAAAAGGATTTAAACCATTATCGTCGAGGGAAATTTTTAATGCCAGATATCCTTTCCGGTGCCAACCTCCTCACAATAGAGAGGTACTGGGAATTTTTCCAGAGATGCCAGCCCACAGGAGACAGATTGCTGGCAGCATGTTAACTCAATTCTCCGACCAAGATGTTGGGTTAAATATCTACTCATTTGGTTTCATTTTGATAATTTGATATGATTTTGAACTTCACCAGATGTGAGCTTTTGTGGTAGCCGTTACACACAAAGGGTAACTTCGCCATTGCCATACAAGATAACAACTAATTTTAATAAGGAATTGTTTGCTTAAAGTCGCCGAACTCTCGCCTTATTTACTAAAGTAAAACATTAAATTAAAGCATTGGACAGAAACATTGATAAAAAACTTTCCATTGTTACATAGTCAGAAATAAGCTGTACCAGGACTCTTGACCTACACGGGAACATCCTGACACCATACATATTCATGATCTGTCCACAAAAATGAATAAAATAAGGAATAGATTCCCAAACGTGATGTTGGCATTTACACCTTTTCGGTCAAAAGGTTAACAATCTATATAAATAAAATCAAGTATATCTGTTCGTGTGTGTTTTGCCGCATCACGGCCGAACGGCTGAACCGGGCGTGTTGATTTTTTGCATGAATGACCGTGTGGCCTCTGGTCAGGACATTGACTATGCTGGATGCCATTTTGTCTTTGAAAGGTCCATTTCTGCCTCAGTGAAGCAAGATAGAGACTTCCTTATGTAATTCAAAAACGATCCCCGACTCCACAAATGGGGATTCTTTATAGTCCTTTCCATGATGTTGATTGGTGAGTCAAAGCCCAATCATCAGCATACCCCAGTTTCATAGATGTTGTATCAGGCATATCACTTATATACATATACATATATATATATATATATACATACATATATATATGTAGATATACATATATATGTATATATATGTATATATACATATATATATGTATATATATGTATATTGAAAAGTTCTGGAGCCAGAACTGATCCCTGTGGTCCGATTTACCAAATGGCATGTGGTTTTTCTTTCCCTTGGTCCACTGGCTTAGCCTTTTATAGCAAGATCTACAGACTTTATGTGTGGACCCCATGATTTGTCTTGGTCTCCCAACCTAATTCCAGAACATTCCAAGTAGGCTTTCCTCATGAAAATGTTGACATTAAGCCTGACATTTTCCGATGTATAGCTCCCACANTATATATATATATATATATATATATATATATACATACATATATATATGTAGATATACATATATATGTATATATATATGTAGATATACATATATATATATATGTATATATATGTATATTGAAAAGTTCTGGAGCCAGAACTGATCCCTGTGGTCCGATATACCAAATGGCATGTGGTTTTTCTTTCCCTTGGTCCACTGGCTTAGCCTTTTATAGCAAGATCTACAGACTTTATGTGTGGACCCCATGATTTGTCTTGGTCTCCCAACCTAATTCCAGAACATTCCAAGTAGGCTTTCCTCATGAAAATGTTGACATTAAGCCTGACATTTTCCGATGTATAGCTCCCACAGATGTAACAAACACAATGTGGATCATTTGCACACTTGCCCTTGGAAGTAGCCATGGCGTCTTGGGAAAGACTAAAAGTGAGTTCGGTGTTTTTCTGTCTCCAAAGTCTGCTTAGTGCACCCATGCAGGTACACAAATTGGTTTAAAAGAACCCTCACAATATGAATTCACATCAGTCGCAGTGCCCCAACTAGAGCTAGTTACATGCATATTGTGCTAATATCCGCCCACCTTTCCACACTATTATGAATAGTTCATCATATTCTTGTAGCGCGAATTTCCGAGTCTTGCACCACAGTTGTGGAACGTCCTTATATGACAGCAACCTTGTATAAAGTAATGGAACCTGTAGGAATTTCAACATTTTTATGGCTGTTAAGCCACTATACTTCTTTCCCTGGATAACGTTAGTTGTGTCCAAATTTTCAAAATAACCGCCAATAGTTTAAACATGTTTGCATTCCGATCAATATGGACAGACGTCTCTCTGTTTCGATGTGTTGGAACAGGCTATGGGGTGGCTTTTCCTCATACATAAGAGCTTTGTCAGTGCACTGAATCAACAAATAAACAAAATAGTAGTTCTTTTCTTTGTGTCTTAGCCAAATTATTGAAAAAAGTTGTGCAGAAAAGATGTTTATCCAATCTGTCTACCAAATGCTGGAGTTGACTTTTGCAGGAAATTGTAATTTTGAGTGATGTTAGGAGAAAAATCTGGACGTGTAGGAGAAAAACTGACAATACTTTTGTATTCAATACGTCAAATGTGGCAGGAATCAGTTATAAAATCCAATTAAAAATGTGAAAAGTTGAAAATTGTTCCCCAGTGTAATACCCCCCCATTCCCAATATCACACTGTTGTTTGTAAATCAGTTTTTGCAGATGATTTTACATCCATAGGCAGAGTTATTCCATTCAGGCCTCCTTCTCTTATTGGAGTAAAATTGAAATTTTGCATATTTACAAATATGCAAGTGGCCTACGTCCAATTTGTCGTTTTTCGAAGAAGACAGATGACCCTCTCAACGAAATTTTTCTTCCTAAATTTGAGTAAAACGTGATGTGTTGTGATTTCAGAGAAGCTTAAGTTCCGTGAGCAATTTGGCAGCAGCAGTTTTCTATACTAGTGCTGCCAAATTGTGTGGCTTCTGTCTCTCCATGGTATCCTAACCTTCTTAGAGCCGTTGGCATAGGTCTAGCCTTGGCAATAGCCACATTCCTTTTAGCCTCTTTCTTTTCCACATTATAGACCTCCTTGTTCTGGTCTGTTTTCCCTATCCAGGGCTTTTTTCGCAGCCTTCTTCCGCCTGATAAAGTCCTGTACCTCCTCGTTCCACCACCATGTCTCCTTTCCAGCTTTGCACTTTCCTGATGTCGTTCCTAACATATTTTCAGGCAGCTTTGTTAAGACTCTGGTAACAGACTCCCAGGTGTGGCTCTCCCTCTCTCTCTCTCTGTCTCCCTCCCTCTCTCTCTCTCTCTCTCTCTCTCTCTCTCCCTCTCTGTGGCTGTCTCTCTCTGTGTCTGTCTGGCTGTCTCTCTTTCTCTGTTGTAGCTAAACTCTAGCTGCTAATGCATATTGATTCTTGGTGTTTGTGCCTGTCAATTTCGACAATTTTATCCTTGGTACTCTTGTTGCTGGCCTTCTTGGCGTGTTCATGTTGACTGGCCACGCTCTCACCCAATATTACTTTCCAATCTCTAATGTTTCCTTTGTCACTGGTACGAAACAGGATTTAGTGGACCTGAGATTCCCTGGTTCAACTCTTGTATGTTATCCTGTGTCCCTCAGTATTCACGACTCGGAGGCTTTGACTGACTGCAGAATTCGCAAGTGTGTTTCTTGCTTCATTGCTCTTCCCAATTCCATATTTCCCCATGGTCTCTTCCTTCTCGCTGTTGTTATTTCCGCAATGCCCTTTGAAATCACCTCAGATCCAAAGTTTCACACTACCTGGCATCTCTTCCAGTTCCTCATCCAGTTCTTTCCATAACGTCTCCTTTTCCTTTGCGCTGCGTCCCGACTGAGGTGAATGTATGCTCATGATGTTCACAATCTCACTGTCTAAGTCTACTCTCATCTGGAGTATCCGTTCTGATCGCCGTTTTACACTCAGGATTCCTTTCTTCATTTCATCGTCCAGTATGATCCCCTAGCCGTTTCGTTTTCAATCCGCACCAATGTAGAACAACTTGAAACCGTTTTCAATTTCTCTAGCCTTGCCTTCCTTCCAATTCGTCTCCTGAACAAACAAAATGTCGATTTTTCGTCTTTCTTTCAGGTCTGCTATTTCCAGTCCTCTTCCTGTCATACTCTCAACGTTCAGTGTGGCTATTAGGATGGGCCTCATTTTGTCCTTGTCAATTCTCCGTCTTCTTGTGAGCTATATTCTTTAGCCGTATCCACTGATAATACGGTAGCCGTCGTCCATTTATCACAAGTGTACGGCGATGTTCTTGGGCGTCGCTTGAGGGGAACGCCCTACCCAGTCCTGGAAAATGATTTTCTGCCCTAATCATAGTCTTGGGGCTACACCTTCCCGTGGTGCAGGATGGGCTGGAGCTACTGGAGGCCCACCGGCGTGTGGACACGCCCTGACACTCAAAAACTCTATTCCCAGACTTGGGTTAAATATCATCTCTCTGCTTGGTGTTCAAGTTGACCAGTCCCAAGCCTGGATAAGAGAGGTGGGTTGCGGGAGGATGGGCACCCGCCGTAAAACTTACGTACAGGGTTGGCTTGGGGTGGTATGGTAAACTTTACAAGGGAGGACTTACGCCTTCTGACCCTCCTTTCACCTGCAGGGAGACCAGCAAAGCGGTGTTCCGTCACCAGGCATGACATGCATAATTGGTTCCACAAAATATCAAATAAGCACAGCCACCACAATCTGCACCATGTGGACTCCGGATAAAAAGGTTAATTTTCCCCCGCAGCAGTCCAAAAAACTTTCCCGCCATTTCTTTTGTGAGAGCTGATTGGTCAGTTTAAAACAACCAAGAAACAACAGTGTCTACCCTGCTTCAAAACGAGGTATGTTGTCAGCATCAAATCTTGTTCAATGTCCACCTTGTCAACAAGAAGGAAGGAATCTTTTGGGAGAGATCGAATAGCAAGAAACAAGATGTTCGTAGCCTGTTGTCCTCTTCTTGTTTGGTTCACTATTCCCATATCGTTTGGAATATTCTTTTGCCTACGATACCTTTTAAATGCATTTTTTTGGTGCAAACCCGACACCAATAATACAAGGAAGGGAAGAAAATGTGGATGCATTGAAACACTTTATCATCACGTTTATGAAGACGGAAAATTGCTGGCTACCTTTGTCTCGTGCATCGAGTCAAAGAAAAAATTGAGTGATGAAGCTCTTGTTAAAGCCCTGACACGTCTTTCTCAAAGACACCCGCTCCTAAGAATGCGGATTACAGAAGCACATGAAGGGTTCAACAGGGATGTTAATTATTATTTCAACGAAATTGAAAACTTCAAAGTTGATTACACAAACATAGACTTTTGCGCAGAGAATGTTCAGGACTGGCATGAGGCATTTCGTACAGAGATTTTAAAGTGTGTGGATACTTTGAATGGGCCATTGTGGAGGGTGGCCCGCCTTAAACAAGGAGTAGTTCAAGAAACAGGAACTATTGCCAACTGTCTCGTGCTGACTTTTCATCATGCAATCACTGACGCAATTTCAGTGGTGAATTTTTTAGATGAATTGATGGATATTTTAAGCACAGTGGATGAACCCAACGATCAAGTACTTGAAAATTTTTCACTTCTTCCACCTTGTGAAGAAATGTTGCAAGATAAGGAACAACTTCCCCTTTACACAAGACTTACTGTTAATATAGTGGCCACTTTGGCAAGCTTTGGTATTTTGTCATTGAAAAGTAAACGTAATTGGTCGTATTTTAAAAAGTATCCTTTGGTTATGTCACAAGATCCTGCAGCCGAACAAGACACAAGAGCTCTTTTCACAACATTTAGTGAGGAGGATACACAGGAGTTAGTGGAAGCATGCAGGAAACAAGGATGTACTGTTACAGGAGCAATAACAGCCGCAACAAGTATTGCAATGTGTCAGATATTGCAGAATGACAAGGTCACAAAAGAAGAAGACATTCCCTCGGGGTGTCTTGTAAGCATCAGATCAAAGTGTGACCATGATGTGAACAAATACTTTGGTGTTTTCTCAACTCGCATGTCAGTAAACTGCCGAATACGGCCACATACTGAATCAGACTTTAAGAAAGTGTTTTGGAACACAGCTCGGGAAGGAACAAATTCCATTCATGAAGGAATAAAAAAGAATGATCACTTGAAAATACTGAAAATGACTAATAGCATAATTTTAAACACCACAAAGATGTCTTTCTTTGATTCATTTGTTGATAGAAAGAGAGGGGGAAGAATAGGAAACGACTTTTTCTGCAATTCAAATGCAGGAAGATTTGATTTGAGTAAAGGACACAAAAGGACATTTGAGGTGTGTCGTTTATTTTTTGGTGTGGCAGAACATGAAAGGGGGATAATTTATATCAACAATACTGTTACAATTAATGGCAAACTCTGCTGGACATTAATCTATTACCCCAATATAACAAGAAAAGAGCAGGCAATGGAATTTTCCCAAAAGATATTTTCTAACATTAAAAATGCCATTACTGGTTCCTAAGTAATGTTGCTAAAGAGTGCTATTGGTTATGAGGGTAGATTGGTGAATGATTTTTAAAAACTTTAGTAAAAAAAGTCTGTTATGTATTTGGAAAAATTTTGACAGTAGTATCTAGATATTATACATACTTATTTTTTACATTATATATATAATCCTTGGTGTCATGCCTAAGATGACTTGATGAATTTTAGGTCACTCACTACCAGGTGATAGCACCACTGGTAGTTAAAATGATACATTGGAAAAGAGAAGACTGAAAATCAGAGTAAGATGCCAGAGAGATAATTATTAGTCCTGCATTTTTGCAGCTCTTAGAAGTTAGACATTTCATGGACTTCATATTATTTTCATAATTGAATTGGATATGTTGGGTTTTGCATACATGTTGCAATCAGGTATAGGTAACATTGGAATATTTTGTAATTATGTATGATAATTTAGTCTGGTAATTAAAAGAACCATGGCTTAATGGTTTGTGCAACTGCACCATAACCAAGAGGTTCTGGGTTCGATTCCCCAAATGGGTGACTTTGGAACTTCATAAAAAAAGCCATTGGTTGGCATTAGGAAGGGCATCCATCCAAGAAATTCCTCACTGTCAAATCCAAGTCCCTGTAAAGGGCACTATCTGAGCCTCAGTTACTGGGGAAAATGATACTAAAACCCAAAAAAAAGAAGAAATTTATATCTAGTAATTGGGTGGTGCGATATTGCACCAGAGAAGCTTCTCTTAAGGAAAAATTGGGGGGTAAATTTGTAGGAAGTGAGACATTTTATTAAAGTGCTTTGTGATCAGTCCAGTTTAATTGAAAAGTTTTAGTCTTACTTATTCACTGATTTAATTTGTTGGTGCCAAATCAGAACCACCAGAAAGCCTATGTTTAAATGCAAAACATAATGGTGGTTGGAATTCTAAATAAAGAAATTACAAGGAAAGAATCTGTTCCTGTATATCTTATGACAGCCAGATGGAGAAACATTGTATGGAAGAGAAAGGCCCAAAGAATCCTATAGGTGTATTGAGTTTTTTGAAATAGTATTTCTTTTTTGCAGTTAGGTAAAAAATTTCTCTGTCATTGCCCCATTTTAAGTAAATATCTGTTTCAAAATAAATATTGCTTTCTTTGCCCATTTGAGTTACCACTAGAGGTTTGTTAACAGCAACCTGCTTGTCACTACTGATGAAATGCAAGTGCTTATATATATATATATATATATATATATATATATATCTGACAGTTCTAAACTAAGTTTATATCTTATATATCTTATTTTATATTCTATTTTATATCTCAATTTATATCTTGAAATGAGCAAAGTCACTGTGTGGAGTTAAATTTTTACTTTATACCAAACTCCATAGAACATATTTTTTAGAATGATTTTGAGATATAAAATATGAGAAAGAACTTACTATTTATTTGAAATTGTCTGGTAAAAATAATTTTTTTCCAGTATGATAATATTAGAGGGTAGTTGAGTTGGTGGCAAATATTTTGGCACAAAAATCTTGGGTTCAAACAAATTACTGGGGGAGTTTCAGGGGACAAACTTCTGGGAGATTTCCAAGGAGGAATTTTCCTGACACCATTTTTGTGTATAGGGGGTGGATTTTGATATCACAATTCTTTAGCTAAAGCAACCATGCAGTAAGCCTTTGTTGCATAGTTGCCTTTGATCAAAGCAAGGTAGCCTTGGAAAGTGACTTGGGTTATTGAAAGTAGCTATATGGTGTAGTTTGTAAGTAGAAGGTGAATGTTGATTTAGATTGTATTTGTCATTGTGCAGAAGTCTCTGGTTAGTCACACCTCTTGGTGTTTTCCAAGAAGTGTCATATTAACCTGACCATGGCAATATCTAGTGGTCCTTTTTTGAAGGCATGTTATCATCTATAATTTCCTTCTGTAAAGTGACAAGTTAATCATATATTTTTAGGCCTGCAGCTTAGACAAAATGTGGAATATAAACTAATTGGTACATAGAGTAGAATGTTCAAAGCTGCACTAAGCAATCCATGGAGACAGCACTCTAAAAAGGATTGTATGGAAACATTCCACTATTGATAAGGCTAGTCAAAGAACTTCACATTAGATATATTGGTCTCTATCATTGAAGAGTGGATTTGAAAGCAACTTTGTAATTTGTTGAGCTGTGATTGAAAATTCTAAGACTGGTGGATGATATAGTTCCATGGAGAAAAAGAGTGAAATGTGTCTGGGCAATTTACGTGATCAAATAACAGGAAGGAAATAACTAGGTTATTATTAATACAGGGAAAACAACAAAATATGTGATATATGGTGATATAAGTATTCAATTTTTTGCATGATACATTTTAAACCATTCTCTTTTGACCATTTGAAAGATACCTGCATTTAATTCTGGTGTCTGAAAATTTCATTAGTTTGTAACTTATTTATCAAATTATACTGACAATTTCAGGCTTGTCATCCATATCATCATTTTTTTCTGAACAACTGTAGGCAGTGAGTTAATTTGCATCATTTGGCAAGAGAAATTGGTAAAGCTGAGCCAATTTTATTGAGTAATGGCTATCTTAAAGAAAGGTTGTAATATTGGCTCAAAGCAACTAATAACTCAAATATATATATATAGTCTAAAAGAACAAAAATAAAATAAAATAAGATAAGAAGAGCTCCAAATAGATTGGACTTATGATTGTTTAATACATTCTGGTTGAAACCAAATTTAGGCAACTCATCAGCATCGCTATGTTGGGTTGGCCATTTGTGGTGCTCGAATGCACACCACACATGTTTTATTCATTTATAGGCAATCTAACAGCGTCGCTATGTTAGTTTGTCCTTCCGTTATGTTGGATTATTTTGTGTTATGACTCTGGACAATAATTAAAAATAGCAGAGGGTGAATGTTGTATTTCTGCTATATTAACATTGTGTTTATTTTTGTTCTTTTAGACTATATATATATAATTGAGTTATTAGTTGCTTTGAGCCAATATTACACGGTTTACTACAATCAAAGCAACTAATAACTCAAATATATATATATAGTCTAAAAGAACAAAAAAAAACAACAATGTTAATATAGCAGAAATACAACAATGATGTTTTAAAGAAAGTAAGCTGGTACAAATTTTCTATTTTCGAAAACCTTGTTAAAAGCCTCCCCCCCCCAAATGTCCTCTTTACCTCAAACTACCCAGGATAGGACTGGCTTATTCTAAATTTGAAAATCATCAGGGTACCCTTTTATTGTTATCATGCTACTGCACCTAAAGTTCTTTTTACCTCACAAAAATTCTTCCTGTTCAAAGGATGTCTTGCCTTGGTATGTAGGCTGTACATCTTAAAGACTGATAAATAGAATAAAATAGCACCTGCCCAGTGTTTTTAGAGAAAAATGGCATGTTTGTTGAGTTAAACCAAAAAGAAAATACAAAATTGTGAATTCTGATTCTGTTATAGCATAGCATTTGATGCTAAACCTCAAATGTGGTAAAAATTTAGATGTCTGTCTTTCATTTAGGGACATTTAGAGGCAAATGAGAAGAATTTTATGATAGTTTGCAGTTGTTTTAGATAGCCAGTTACCAGCCTATCACACCAAAAATTAGTGAGCTTTCTTGTCCATCTCTTTGTTTTCAGTATTGAATAAAAAATGCACTTGCTTTCAACTTTCTTATGCTAGTGGCTTCTGTCGAATAATTTTTTAGTTGGGCTAAAATAATGGCAAATACAATTAAGAGTTTACGGTGCTCAAAGAGTTTTCTAAACTAAATTTTTTCTAGTATATTTATTTACTTTCCTTTTTCCGAATTGTAGAGTCCTGATTCTTTTAGTTGAGGGGAAATTTGAAGGCGTAATTGGAGATACTAATGGGGAATTATGAAATAATGGTTGTGGGTTATTGAAGAACAAAAATAACATGTTTCAATGTTTGCTTTATTGAGGCCATTGACCTGCTAAAAATTCCAGGTTGAGGTTAATTCTTGGTTAAACTAAGATGAAGGGAAGGGTCATTTAAGGATTGATGATGGTTAAACAGCTTTTGTAACAATATTTTTTCAAGAAAATTTATTTTATTTTCTTTTGTTAGGATTGGGGAGTCCTGCTCCCATGTTGCTGCACTGTTATTCAAGATTGAGGTAGCAGTGTGTCATGGCTGTATATCAACTGCCTGCTCATCTAGGCCATGTGAATGGAATAATGATTTTGTTACTTAAATAGAAATGGATTGGTAAAAATATAAACTTCTGCAAAAAAAAATATGAAGTAGAGTTTTTTAGTTCAAGAGAACCACATCTTCATCCACATCACAGTCTCAAAAGAATAAAATTCTTGGAAGGCTGCATAGCCTACAAACTAAGGATCAACAGGCTGCAATATTTACTGAAAAGACTTTGTGCATCTTTTAAATATATTCTCAGGTTTTTTTGACAATAAAGAATCTTTTCTCCAAATACCAAGACTCCTAAAATCTTCACAAAGTTTTTTTAGTCCTGAAATAGAAAACATGGAGCCTATGACTATATTAATACATGAAGAAAAAATTACAAAAGGAGACACTGCTTTTTTTGAGAACTCTACCTTAGGTCAGAGTGACACAGTAGCATGGAGAAAAATGATGTTTTGCATAAAATAAAGAGAGACCATCTGAATCTTTAATTATGAAGACTTGTATTTCAAGTCAACTACTTTCAGAGAGCAGGGAGGTTGTTTTAATAGAATTTTCCTGCCAGCTGAAAGAAAATCACCAAGATGTGATAAGAAGAAGACTGAGAACCTATTGCATAACAAGTATTTTCTTGGTCCTCCAGCAGGTTCTATAGGGAAATGTGCCTGTCATGAATATTTTGTTATCTTGGGGATATAGTAGGAAACAACGGAGGTTGTACAGATGCAATTACGGTAAGAATGCAATCTGCACGGAAGAAATTTAGAGAGCTTCTTCCCATTCTCACTAACAAAGGCATCCCGTTGAAATCTCGTGGATGTGTCTTCACCGCTGGTGTTCGCGGTGTTATGCTCCATGCCTGTGAGACATGGGCTGTCACAGTGGATGACTTCCACAGG
>RDPX01000362.1:0-15699 GCA_003991215.1 Morbakka virulenta | reverse complement strand
GGACGAGTTTTTTCCAGTTCTTTCTTTCCTGTCGGAAAAAGAATGTTTTATTTGTTTCAGTAAAAAGAAATCGGTCCTAAATATGAGAGATGGCCTCCTATTAAAAGGATAAACGAATACCAGAAGAGGTATTCTTAGCTTATTTGTCTATATTCCATAATGTAACGTTTAATTGTTGACATAACACTAAACATTAAAAACGTGTACTATTAAAACAATATCATACTGCACGGTATCATACTTCAGTATACCATACTATACTACATACTATATTTTACTGTACAGTACCAAAACAAACTAAACTATTTAATATCAACACAGCTCGATATTTTCTAACTCAAAATAAGCACAGCTAAAATTGTTTTGAATAATGCTTAAAAGCCAAATGTAAATGTCTTCCCTCGTTTATTAGTGGGTTAATATATTCAAGTTTTTACTCTGTTTTTCATCATTCCACTGAGAAAGAAAAAAATGGCTGTGAACATAACTGTGAAAGGAAGTTACGAGATTGTTGTAGAGAACAGATTTGCAGCGCTGCAAGATGAGGACAATAAATGGGAGATCTTCAAGGACATAGTCTCCAGTGCCAAGCAAGTTACGGAGCCCAAGCAGAGAAGAGGGGGAGACCATGTATGTCCAAGTAAATCCTGGATCTGATGAATGACAGAAGGAAAGTAACGATCGAACGAGATAATGCAGTATATCAACGATTAAACAGCTCAATGAACAGGGAATAAAACAGAGAAGCCAAAGAAAAATGGCCCAACGAAAAATATGTAGCTATGGTTAAGGTAAAATGTAAAGATCCCAAGTTAATGCACCAAAAGATCAGAAAACTAACAGGGAAAAAGAGTTGTCCTTCTCCAGGTTGCATCAAAGCAAAAGATGGACCAATAATCATGGGACGAGACAAAATTCTCTAAAGATGGGCAGAGTATATTGAACAGCTATTCTCTAATAACAGTGGTCCAAAATCAGTAATGAGAAATCCAGAAGGACCACAGATTCTTCAGTCTGACGTTGTTGCAGCGATCAAAATGATGAGCAGNACAGCTCAATGAACAGGGAATAAAACAGAGAAGCCAAAGAAAAATGGCCCAACGAAAAATATGTAGCTATGGTTAAGGTAAAATGTAAAGATCCCAAGTTAATGCACCAAAAGATCAGAAAACTAACAGGCAAAAAGTGTTGTCCTTCTCCAGGTTGCATCAAAGCAAAAGATGGAACAATAATCATGGGACGAGACAAAATTCTCTAAAGATGGGCAGAGTATATTGAACAGCTATTCTCTAATAACAGTGGTCCAAAATCAGTAATGAGAAATCCAGAAGGACCACAGATTCTTCAGTCTGACGTTGTTGCAGCGATCAAAATGATGAGCAGGAACAAATCCTCGTCGCAGACGAAATAGCGGTAGAGATGGTATCTACTTTGAAGGATCTGGGACTTCGAAAGCTCACAGACTTTGTAAAGCAGATAATTATACGACACTGGACAAATACCTGAATACATTAGCAAGTCATTGTTTATTTGTCTGCCAAAGAAATCAGGAGCTACGTGTGAACTCCATCTCATTATTACCTCTTATGAGCCACATTACTAAATTACTCATACGCATACTGATGAATAGAGCAAGGATGTCTGCTCAAACCATGGCACTTGAAGAACGAGGATGATCTCTACTGAATCCTTTCNGTCGCAGACGAAATAGCGGTAGAGATGGTATCTACTTTGAAGGATCTGGGACTTCGAAAGCTCACAGACTTTGTAAAGCAGATAATTATACGACACTGGACAAATACCTGAATACATTAGCAAGTCATTGTTTATTTGTCTGCCAAAGAAATCAGGAGCTACGTGTGAACTCCATCTCATTATTACCTCTTATGAGCCACATTACTAAATTACTCATACGCATACTGATGAATAGAGCAAGGATGTCTGCTCAAACCATGGCACTTGAAGAACGAGGATGATCTCTACTGAATCCTTTCGTTTACTTTAGAAACTTTCTTCTCATACTTTTACTTTTTCCATGTTCATAATGTTTATTCTTTACCATAATCACTCCTATCTTTGTTGTATCTGATGTCTAAAATCTCTCTTCAGATAGCTTAAACATTATAATTACTGTTTTACAGATCTACATTGTCAGAGCAGATCATAAAAACTTTTTCAGATTCTGCTGTCGCCTACTACCCCATGTACACTTCTGTACTTAATTCGTAATAAAAGTTTTGAAAATTTCTAATTAATACTTGATTTTTTGTCTACTTCTCCTTTTCCTTCATCATGTTCCCTGCACATCACTTATTTTTTCATTATGCCATTTACCATCTTTGTCATTTTGTAACAATGTTCTATTAGCTTAATGCTAGACTTCCAAGTTATCATATTCATACTCATTTTAGCCCTTCCGATCATTTATATTTAGCTGAGCATTATTCACAAAATTTGAGATATAATCTTTAACTCTTTGTCTCTGTAGCCCTTTCTGTCTCTTTGTCTCTCTCTCTCTCTCTCTATATATATATATATATATATATATATATATACATCCTTGATGCACACTGATACTTTCACACATATACGCAAGGAAGATGAAGAAAAACAGTTACATTTTTATACTGAATCCTTCTATTATAAAAAAATCAAATTTAGAGAGAAACACTGATGAAATTAGATACATTTTACCAAAATGTCATAACAAATTAGTATCACATTAAATCAACATGGATCGATTCTTGTTAATTTGGTTTGATAAGACCAGAAAAATGAGACAATTGACTTTTAGCACAATATAACCGAAACATTTCAGTGATTAATGGTGGAAGTCATTGTTAGATTTATTGATTTAACCTCTCACTGCCCCATTTGCCAATGCTTACCAGAGTAGGCGGTTAGAGAAAGATCTATTATATTGCCAAAACGCATTTCTTCTCACCTCTTTAGCTAAGATTAAGTTAGAAGCCTTGCACTTCTCGTTCGAGCTTTGCGTTTTGGCTCCACGCCTGTATGACAGGCAGATCTTGTCTGTTTTAGACACTGACCTCTGCCAACAAAAAGGGAAGTTCCATATCACAGAGTGACTCCTGAAAGTGGTGTCTATGTGTTTCTCGCCGAGGTATTATTTGTACTTTTCATCCATTTTTGCTGAAATTGGTTCCCCTTTCTTGGGTTTCCCACACATGGAATTCTGTGAATCTTCAAAATCTTAAATCTTCCAGAGAACCGATCGACAGCCTCACCAAAATGGAAAGATATTCCATCAAGAAACTAAGGAGATATGTCTCAATCTCCATCCTTCCCTCTGACATAAGTTGTGCAAATGCTATCCTGAACAAAGCCGAATACATACGAAAGTACCGTGAACACCTCAACAATGGACCATATACCACGTTTAAGCGTAATCCAATGAACGCAGTCAAAACCAGAGCGAGCAAAGCACAAACTGCACTACGGAAAAACAATCTTCCCGATAATTGTCTCTAGCACAGAAAAAACCCCAAAGACTCGCCTTAACCAAGGTTTTATATATCGCCAAAGACACGCAAGCCAAATGTATCCGTACGTCCAATCGTGAGCTACACTGATAGTTCATTCTATTTACTGTCGCGTCACATAGCTGGCCGATCATACCCATACACAAAGAAGAAGCTACATTACTGCAATAATGGTACTGGTTTTGCAACCTCCCTGATACAACAAAGAGTCCAGGCAGGTAAAATCATCTTGTTCTATGAGGTCACCTTATACGCAAGTATCCTTGTTGATGACACGTGACGAATTATCTGAAACTTACTTCAATATGATAATTCATTGCCATGAGGAGCTACACTAATGCCTCCAGATATCCTGAATCTACCACAAGAACTTATTACTAACACATTCCTACTCAACAATGACAGATACACACAACATGGCGGTGTACCAATGGGAGCTCCAACATCTTCTATGATTGCTGAGATATTCATCCAAGCATTTGAAGTCAGATCATTATTAACCGGAGACCAAGTGCCCACTGTCTGGGAAAAAAATTGTGGGTAATGCTTTTGCAATTGTTAGAGAAATTAGTCTTCAACGTTTCTTTGAGAAAATCAACTGTCCTCGCTCACATCGGCAAGTTCCACAATAACAGGTGTCATACCATCCACATCATAGTGTTATCACGCCTCTCCTTGGAAGGGCAAAAAGCATCATTTCAAGCTCATACGATCTCAGAAAGGAAGGAAGTCACATTCAAAAGGTTCTCTTATCCAATGGGTACCATACTCGTGATCCTCAGAGAGCATGTTCATTTTCACAATATCTAACCTTAAGACGATACGCTGAAAGTCAAAGGATCCAGTTCCACTAGAAGAGAGAAAAAATATAGTTTATAAGCTACATTGTAAGGACTGTCCTGCTCTCTACATATGAAAATCAAAGTGTATGGGTCAAAGAGAAACATATTGCAAGAGAGCTGTTCTAAAAGGTGACACCAAGATTCATGAAATGGTGGACAAAAGATCACACCTTTTACATGGAAAACAAAAAGATTCTGGATAAGGAAATAAATGCTACAACGAGAAAAATAAAAGAAACCATCCATTTCGTACAGCACAGCAATCACATTAACAACATATCCTGTACTCTTCCAGAAATATGGCTTCCAGCATTACAGAAAAGAAACACAACAAACACAAGATAGGTTTGGCACCTCTCCTAAAAACAACTCCACCCCTATCACCAAGGACTTTCGCACTACCAAAGTATAAAATTCCCATAACTGATTACATCATTAGCTTGACGATGGGAAAAGCATCTCTCAAAACGTAGCTCAGAAAAAGCTTACTACTCATGACGTGATGAAATATCTTACGTCAATGGCTTCCACTGAGTCCATATGGTCACGAATTTTAAGATAGCCCCACGATTTAGCAGTGGTCCAATGAAAAAATGTCACCATGTATCACAAAGAAGGAAGTCCAATATTTTTATACTCTCAGAATTAATACGTGTGTCCTCAATATTAATGCCAGTATTTGGTAAACCATGAAACATGTATCTGTAAGACACTGCAGAGTAATGTAAAACGCACAGAATAAAAAATATGATATTATTGTTTACTGTTGCCCCGGAATTCCCGATTATCCTCTCATTGTTTTCAGGAAAGTTATGAAAGATCTCAAAAGATAGAGCCTGAAAAAAAGGTAAGTTCTAAAGCAGAAAAACATAATCACGGATGCTTAAATACTTTGCACGGAACCCATTAAAAGATAGCTCAATTAACTGAAAAGTAAATGGTTAATGCATGTTATACTTACAACAAAATTCACAGGTCTTTGGACACCATTCTCTCATGTCTTGCTTGTAAAAACTACAAAATCCAGCATCTTTCCACTGTTGGCAGTACTTTGCTGCTCTGTCATTTACATCATGGCAACGTTCTGAAACAATAAACACCCCAATGAAAATGAAATATGTTGTCTGTTCTACTAACAAGTTGCTTTCATGAAAAATTAAAATTCTATTTCCATGCATAAAAAGTGAATTCAAGAAGATTCGAATTGTATACTTGATACTACATGTATGTATGTATGTACGTATGTATGTATGTATGTATGTATATATATACATATTTATTTATATAGTATTAGAGTACACAAACAAGCAGCAGGACAATAAGAAAGACAACACACAAAAGAAACACACACACACAAACAATAAATTGCTAAAGATTTCACACGTCGATTGAACTAAAAATATCACAATGTATGTTACTGTAACAAAACAACCTTAGTAAAATAAAACTTGAATAATTATTGAAGTTTAGTATATGAAGAAATAAAAATGTCATTTTTTGAAATGATTGTAGCTGACGTAATTTACCTTTCAAAAAACAAAATCTCTTTTTTTAAAATTTTCTCTTCACTCACCTGCGCATGCATAATAATGGTTACTATAACTATTTATAATAAAATTATAAGTATTACTACATCTGCTACTATATTAAGTATTACTAAATATTACCACATCTAATACTCTACTATCTCTATTAATACTACCTATACTGCCACCATCACGGCTCCAAGGATTTTTCCCAAGAAGGGATAAATTTTACGAAACGATAGCTACTCTCCTCTTTTCATTTTGGCATGCGAAAATCTATGACTTCACCTAAAAAATTCCCTAATCTGCATACTCTTACAACTAATTTTCAGAATCAATGTAATTAGTAACAGAACACCTTCAATTTCTTACGGTGCTAAAACATTACTTGTACACGATTCAATAAAATAAGTGTCGTGTTTTTTCACTTTTATGTAGTCCAGTTCTGCATATTTTATTAATTTGGGTCTTCTATTATTAACTCAGCACAGAAATAAAAAATTGTTAGGGTATAGAAAAATTATGTAGGACATTAAAAAGTTCAGTGTTTTGTGAATGTTAAATGGTGGAATAACATCCTTCTTCAACACAATTTTACTTCTCTTTAGCTCTTTTTCTTTTGCCCACTTCTATTGCCTTTTTCTCTTTATCTTTCTCTCTCTCTTTAACCTTTTAGCTTTTTCTCTCTCTCTCTCTCTCTCTCTCTCTCTCTCTCTCTCTCTTCATCCATCCCATCCATCCAGCATATAACCTTGCGCCTTAGATAAATAATCACCACTCTCAGTCAGTTCCACAATCTCCAATCTATGGATTGTCATCACCATTCTACCCTTTCTATAGACAGGCAAGAGAGGGTAAGCATATCAACACTTAATTTGAAAAATGTGTTTTTATCATCCCCAAACCCAATATTGATAAGGACTAAACGTTATTTACCAATGATACAGTGCTTTTTTCGTAAACACAATACAACACAAAAACAAAAGGAAAGACTGAAATGTTGCAATATTCTTTTTAAATAGGTGCTGTTTTCTAGACTTGTCAATAACCATTCCTTTTTATGTATATTTTGGATTTGATATTCTCTAAGGTGTTCATATTAGGACAAAATCTAGTTGGGAATAAAGTGAATTTCCTCTGAGCGAGAACAACTAGAAATAAAAAGGTATTTGTGTTATTTGGGCTACGCCGCTGGTCATAAATCTTAAAATTAAAACAAATCACCAAGGTTAAGGAAATCGTTCAAAATCTAAACTTAAAAAACTCTGTTAATAAGTTAAATTTTCAAGTGTTACACTACTTGGTGGAATAGGAACTTCTGGCTCTGGCTTCACTTTTTTGCAACGTCCCTTTTTAAAGCTGATATCATCAAGTGCTATATCTCCCTGGTACCAAGCACCTCGAATACCTTCGAATACGATCTATTCATCAAATGTAAAAAAAGTGCAAATTAGGACAATAAAAGGGAATATGATAACCAGTATTGACTGATGCTATTTTACAGAAACAATACGGTCATCTTTATTTTAACAGATTTTTGATAAAAGAGAAATAGACTTAGATACTGAAATGAAGTTTGTAAACGACGTGGGTGAAAAAGAGTTTTGAGAAAGTTGCTATCGCGCTTTGTTGAACTTTTCAAGATGAAGAGATCATCACAGAACCAAGTTTATTAAGAAACTTAAATAGAGAGAAACAAATAAAATATAAAGATATAACAAAATAGTAGCAATATTACAACAATACTAGATACCTTAAAGCTCGATATTAATCCTAATTCCTACACCAATCTTATTGCAAAGTCATCTAAAAAGATCTATTGCTTCATTCTAAGATGTTGCAATTATTGATAAATGCTATTATAATAGCATGATAATCGTCATTGTTTCCATTTAAATTTAAATAACCCAATTGACCTATAATGACGTACACAATGGTGATGCTAAAAGCAAATTATAGGATTAAACTAAAATTACTACTATTACTAATATTACTACTTCCACTACCATGATTACTTCTACTACTACTACTACTACTACTACTACTACTACTACTACTACTACTACTGCTACTACAACTACTACTATTGCAACTAATACTACTATTACTTCCACTACTTCTACTACTATTACTATTATTACTACTATTACTACTATTACTACTATTACTACTATTACTACTACTACTACTATTACTACTATTACCACTATTAATAGTAGTAACAGTAATAGTAGTAATAGTACTAATAGTAGTAGTAGCAGTAGTAATAGTAGTAACAGTACTAGTGGTAATAGTAATAGTAGTAATAGTAGTAATAGTAGTAATTACTACTATTACTACTATTACTACTATTACTTTTACCACTAGTACTGTTACTACTNACTGCTACTACAACTACTACTATTGCAACTAATACTACTATTACTTCCACTACTTCTACTATTATTACTATTATTACTACTATTACTACTATTACTACTATTACTACTATTACTACTATTACTACTATTACTACTATTACTACTATTACTACTACTACTACTACTACTACTAAATTACTACTATTACTACTATTACTACTATTACTACTATTACTATTACCACTAGTACTGTTACTACTATTACTACTACTACTACTACTATTAGTACTATTACTACTATTACTGTTACTACTACTAGTACTATTGCAACTATTACTACTATTATAATATATATATTACTATTATTATTATTATTACTACTACTACTAATATTATTATTATATATTTATATATATATTTATAAATTTCTAATATTATTATTATAACTACTACTACCACTATTACTACCACTACTATTACTATTATATATATATTACTATTATTATTATTACTACTACTACTATTATTACTACTATTACTACTACTATTACTACTACTACTACTATTACCTCTACTACTACTGCTACTACTACTACTACTTTTTGTCTGTGTCTATCCCTCTGTGTGTTCGTCTGTCTGTTTATCTTTCTCTCTTTCTTTCTCTCTCCCTCTTGGTGTTCCCAATCACTTCAAGGTCTTGACTGTAAATATTGGACTCTATGGTCGTTGCTGCGAAACGATTTTAGTTAAAGGTATAAGTTTAGCATGTGTTGTCCTTCTATTTTCATTTCTCTAGCAAAAATGTATCTAATCTCATGAAACGGTATAGATATTCCACAGGGAAGGAGAAATGTGAAAATAGCCAAGCATTGGTTTTATAAATGTTTCAATAATAACAAATTTACTTACACGATAAGGTTTGTCAATCTTTATAAACATAGCTGCTCNAGCAACACATATATTTGCATAACATCAAAATGCAACATGTAAAACAAACCTGAATTGATCCAGGCCATTGTCTGTTCTTTGGAGTTAATTATAAAGAAGAGAGAGAAAGAGAGAATCCTATATTGATCATTTATCAACTGGAATTATATCTAATGTTTACCATCGCCAACAATTTTAAATAACTTATTAGAGTTAATTTCTGAAACAGCTTGACTGATTACGTAATTTTCCCTTGAATGAATCTCGTTCTCCTTCTTGGGCCGTGTCAAGGAAAGTGTTATCTGAACGTGCTTAGAAGTTTCTCCAAATTCTAAATAAATCTCTAAACAATTATACAAAGCTCAAGTAGTTTGTTACTTTTAATAGAGCAAAGAGTTATGTGCATTGAATTCAGGTCTGTGATGGGACTCAAACTTGTGACATGTCTATTGGTAGAGCCTTGATTTTCTGACAATTGCCACCAAAAGCAAGGAATATTGCATCCACTGAAACATTGAAAATTAATATTAAGGTCGAAAAGGAAATTATAAATACGAAAATAACAAACAATAAAATTAGATCAGAGTTAGAACTAGAGTCAAAAAAGATAAAAACTGTCTCATGGGAGATATGGAGCTAGAATCCCTTGCTCTAATACGACTAACAGAACTATTAAAGTTGTAAAAGCGTAGATCATAGCTATTAATACAATTTCCGAAATGTATTATTACTATAAATAAACTACAATCAAGTCTATATAAAAGCTTGTCTAACTTGCTAAAAATTATTAACTAAATCATATCAATCTTGTTGCGCCCGCACATGGACGTGACCAGTTAAGCCCTGGTCCATACGACTGAGCCATAAAGACTTTGTGAATGAGGAGAACAATTATGTTATGCCTTGTTCACTTTTCTTTACTGTACATACTCTAGTTTCTCGAATGGATCCCTCATCCTGAAATAATAATTTTTTAACAAAGCGATTGGACAGTTTTGTATGGGAGAGATGCGTGAGATACTTTTCTAATTAACAGTAAAAACAAATTTCAATTTAAATCGTTTTTTTAAATTCTTCTGAAATTTTTATAAATGCCAACCCAACCTTGGTTTGTTTTGATACTATTCGAAAGTACTTTAGGCAAATTTCAGAAATACTGGTAAATTGAAAAGCATCTGTTTGGATATTTTGTTAAAGTGTTTTGTCTTCAATAATATCTTTATTTTTTTCATTAATATAATTGCTCCATTTGTATGTTGTCGTTGTTGGTACATTAATTATCCTAAGTTCATAGACTTTTCTTCAATTCTACTTGGATCCAAAGACCTTTTTTCCACTTTTTTGTTGTTGCTGCTTTTACCTATTTATATTGATATTTACAATTTTGTTATCTACAAATGTATAAAGAAATGCCATATTACCCATCCTGCCAGTGGTTCTATCTGTTTCTGGACCTGTGCCCAAAGTTGGTGTGGAACCTACACGTAGCTTCCAGTCAAAATCATCTGTCTTGTCTTGTATGAAATGACATAACCCCTTTCCAAATGTGCAGTCATTGCGTCCTAAAAATTTAATAAATGGTAATAAAAAGATAAGATCTTGGTTTATTATTTTACCTGAAGGTAAAGTAATTGCATGAGATTTTCAAAATCCAATATTCAAAATTTTTAGTATCTAATTGGCTGCCCTATTAGGGTAAATCTTTCTCTGTAGGCATTACAAATGGACCAAAGAAGACCAATGCATCTCAACATTACTGTATGTAATATTCATATTTAATCATTAAAATTGACCATAAAGTGTCTATTTATCCCACAACTTTTAAATCCTACGTTCATCATTCATAGGCAGTGTGTGAGTTACCTCATTTATTTATTTCGAGAAAGCAATTATTTAAAACAATTCCTTTATTTTGTATCATACTTCTTTTTCTTCGAACTTTGATCCGAATTTTGATCCAGATTTATTTCCAAACAGTGTTTCCGAATTAAGGGCAAAAAGCATTCCAAAACTGTTGAAGTGAAAATCGAATATCTGTTACTATTTATATTGATATTTACAATTTTGTTATCTAAAAATGTATAAAGAAATGCCATATTACCCATCCTGCCAGTGGTTCTATCTGTTTCTGGACCTGTGCCCCAACTTGGTGAGGAGCCTACACGTAGGTTCCAGTCAAAATCATCTGCCTCGTCTTGTATAAAATGACAGAACCCCTTTTCAAATGTGCAGTCATGGCGTCCTAAAAATTTAATAAATGACAATAAAAAGATAAGATCTTAGTAGTATATAAAAGGCCGTTTTGGACACAAAAACCAATTAAGCAAATAAAATTTTTTTAAATGCCGCTTTGGACACAAAATTCCCTCAAAAAAATAAGCAAAATTTAGCAAAAAAATTAACAAAATATTATCAACTATTATACTAAATATCCATCTCAACCATATAGATTACTATAAAAACATTACTACTACCCTATATAAGACCTTATTAAATGGGGCGCTCCTACTTCGTAGGCAGCTCACTCCACCTTGGGTGGGGTTCGCCTTCGGCTCACTCTCGCTCGCTTCCACAAAAAAATGTTAGCGAAACGTGCCAACTTTCAATCCGTCTTAAGTAGGGTGGGTTATCTCAACGATTTTACTACGGGTGTCCGTAGAAAATACCACCAAAACTAAACGTAATATCGTGTAAGCTAATCAGTGACGTCAACGACAATGTAAATGTAGTGTTAGCTCGTTTATTTGATAGGGTGTGGATGTCAGTTCAGTGTTGTAGATTCATTGCGCTTCGTTCGTTGTTCAAGTAGGTGTCTTGATATCAGGCGGTAGAGGTATGGTTTCACCTGAAGAAATAAGTATTGCATTATATTTTATCAGTAAAACCTTGTGGTACACATCTACAACACTGTAACACTTGTGTACCAGCAGTAAAACCTTGTGGTACACATCTACAACACTGTAACACTTGTGTACCAGCAGTAAAACCTTGTGGTACACATCTACAACACTGTAACACTTGTGTACCAGCAGTAAAACCTTGTGGTTCACATCTACAACACTGTAACACTTGNTATCAGTAAAACCTTGTGGTACACATCTACAACACTGTAACACTTGTGTACCAGCAGTAAAACCTTGTGGTACACATCTACAACACTGTAACACTTGTGTACCAGCAGTAAAACCTTGTGGTACACATCTACAACACTGTAACACTTGTGTACCAGCAGTAAAACCTTGTGGTACACATCTACAACACTGTAACACTTGTGTACCAGCAGTAAAACCTTGTGGTACACATCTACAACACTGTAACACTTGTGTACCAGCAGTAAAACCTTGTGGTACACATCTACAACACTGGCTACACTTACTGATTTACACGAGTGTTACTAACCTGTACTCCAGAAGCTTCTTTCGACTGTATCTGTCTTCATGATGATGAGGAACATCTTTAGATGTTGTAGAAGGAAGCGAAGCGGAATTGAACAGTATAGTACACGTTGGAACGGTGTTAGCTCTAGGTATAATGTCTTCAATTTTGAAATATAGTTTCTAGTGTATCCCAGGTTCCTAGATAGCCACTCTCTACATGATAATCCAATATCTGTACCTCTCTGCTGTTGATGATATTTTGTCTCAGCAATGTTAATCCATGCTCCCAGTTCGAAGGCTTTTATTAACGACAGAGATTCAGCTGATTTCTCTTGTGTTTTCAGACTTAACAATCGTGCTTCAATGTATTCTATTGACTCTTCTCCCACAGGAAGTTCCACTGGATAAATTTTACACTCTCCGATGAGATTGTCCCGAAGATACTTTAAAAATCCTTCCTTGGTGTTCACTAAATATTCTATGTCTGTTCTAGGATCTTTTACTGTTTTTCTTAAACGTTCGTCGGGGTCTGAAATAAACGGTGCGATTTGAAGTGAAGGTGTTGGATTTAATAATCGTTCATTATCCTGTAAATGCTTAGCAATATCCTCGTGATGTGATGCCGCAGCCCTCACAAATTCTTGTAAGGCTGATATTTTCTCTTGAGTTTGACAAACTTCCAAGTTATATTGATTAATTGAAATATTTGCAAATTCAAGCTCACTTTCTTGTGGATAATAAGGAAGTTCCAAAGTACGGTTGTATTCAAGAGATGGATTTGTAGATAGATTGGTTCGACTAGGTTTCTGTGCAGCCATGAAAACAAGGTAGATCTGAACCTATAGTGAAACTTCCGCGGCAAGTTACGTGATATTTATTTCTGCTGTGTGAGTTTTGTCTCGTACGAAATAGAAAGATCGTATACATCAGCGTTACAGTGCAAACATTAGCAAAGCATTTCCACAGTCACGACTCACCGCTCTAGGAGATCAAGTAAACAAGCTTTCACAGTACACTAATCCGGCTTAAGTCATAGACTTATCGAGTCAGTATGCCACTATACTTGGGATTAAATTGACACCTATAATTTTACACTTATAAATTAATCCCCTATAACATTGAATAAGTTACTATATATGCTTAACAAAGGATTCTCATTGCACATAAAATGAAAATCGGGACGGGTAACCAATATTTTGAATAAATTAAAAACTGTTGTATCTCAGCACAGTAATGTCCTACATTCATAATTTTTTCACCATTCAACCCCAAATTTTTCACTAAATACATTAGTAATAATCGATTAACCAAAAAGCTGATGCAATTAACCGAAAAACGCACTATGAATAAAAAGCATATTTCAAGAGTACCGGCATATAGTATATTTTCTGTGAAAGGTTTAAGACTTATCTCCGGACTGACTCCAAACCATACACATATATGTATATTGTTGACAGTCTCGATGAGCTCAGTTTAATTATCCCATCCATTTAGTCGATATATTAATCCCTCGTTAGTCATTTTCGTATAGCTCATCTGTATCACTTTTTATCACTATTGAGTATTTCTTTGGGTTCAATTTATTTTCATGTACGAATATATTTCCATATTTCCCCATAAAATGAGCGAACAACATATAAATGTATACGGGATTTCAATCCCAGTCAAGTCACTGACAAATTATGATGTAGACATGTACGCAAAGCAGCTAGGCATTAAAAACTATAGAGGAAATTTCATGAGGGACACGCTACTCAAACATATATTGACAAATGAATGCGGAGTCGTAAATCTCGACTCTATTAAGAACCAAGGAACACACTATGTATGTTATTGGAAGCATAATAATACACGTATATATTTTGATTCCTTTGGGTTACCTCCTGCACAAGAAATCATAAAATATTTAGGCAAACCGATGCAGTACAACTCTACGGAAATTCAAGAACGAAATAGTGTTATTTGCGGACATTATTGCTTGTATGTACTCAAATCTTTATCCAATGGCATGACATTCCAAGAGATTTGGGAAAGCTTGATATAATAAAATATATTTCGACTTAAAATGAATATTTATTGTGTGAAGTGTAAAAGCAAAACAGATACTAAAAACATGACAAATGATGTAGACAAGAGAGGTAGATCACGCATAGTGGGCAATTGTAGCGTATGTAACACGCGAAAATATCAGTATATAAAAAAAAAGACTTAATGGAGGCGAAGGGTATTGATATTCATAACCTCATTGGTAAGCTACCTAGACCAAAAAAGGGATTTGTACTACCTGGGTACCGCTATTGTGGACCATTTAATCCATTGAACGAGCAAATAGACGAACAAGGTAATGTCATAGACCAACCCAAAAATGAACTAGATAAAATATGTATGGCACATGATATAGAGTATGATAAAGCACAAAATAAGGGTGATAAACATAAAGCTGATAGAAGAATGTTGGATAGTTTGGGTAAGACTAAAGTGAAGGGTATACGAGAAAATATTGACAAAAAGATATTACAAGGGGTAATAGGAACTAAATATAAGCTTGGTCTCGGTTTAAAAAAACGCTTAGACATCCAGTGGTCAGATCAGCTTGCTGAAGAGCTTCATAAGCCTGTGAGAAGGAAATTTCCGAGACGACGTGTGATTGTACATGGTATTGATGATACTTGGGCGGCAGATTTGGTAGAGATGCAACCCTTCAGTAGATATAACAAGGGGTATAAGTACCTACTAACAGTGATAGACATCTTCAGTAAATACGGATGGATAAGACCATTAAAAGATAAGAAGGGAGAAAGTGTTGCAGAAGCTTTTAAAGATATTATGAAAACATCAAAGAGAAAACCAAACAAGGTTTGGGTAGATAAAGGTCGAGAGTTCTATAACAAACACGTGAAAGACATTTTGAACATATACTCTACCGAAAACGAAGAGAAATCTAGTGTAGTAGAGCGTTGGAATCGAACAATGAAAGAGCGCATGTTCAAGTACTTTACCGCTAACAGCACCAACGTTTACATTGATGTGCTAGACGATCTCGTGAAACGATATAATAATACTAAACATAGCAGCATAGGTATGACACCTATTGAAGCTAGTAAAGATAAAAATGAGAAAGATGTTCACGAAAACTTATACGGTGATATAGGTAATAAACAGTT
>RDPX01000361.1:714384-740041 GCA_003991215.1 Morbakka virulenta | reverse complement strand
TATATTATATTATATTATATTATATTATATTATATTATATTATATTATATTATATTATATTATATTATATTATATTATATTTATTATATTATATTATATTATATTATATTATATTATATTTATTATATTATATTATATTATATTATATTATATTATATCATATTATATTTATTATATTATATTATATTATATTATATTATATTATATTATATTATTTTATATTATATTATATTATATTATATTATATTATATTATATTATATTAAAGACATATTATGTTATATTATTATGATAACTATTTCCCTCAACTCTTCACAAATAAAACATCTTTCTTTGGACTCGTTATGAGGATATTTGGGCCTTCTTACCCAGCTTCACCTGTTAGCCTCACTGCAGAACATTTTTCTAATGTTAATAATTACTCAAATAATTACTTTTGTTTTAACATTTAGTTGCTGCCCCAACTGCTTTAAAGGCCATGAAAGTGACAGAGAACAGTATTCATATTATATGGTGGCCTCCCACGATATCGGGAGACACTGGTTCTATAAGGTTCTACAACCTAACCTATACAACAAACAGTTCGCTATTGGAGCCCCAGGAATCCTCGACAAATAGGATCATCCAATCTCGCAGTCAGTTGTATAATTTAAAGGCGTTTACAGTATATATTTTGAAAGTAGCAGCTGTAGGACCAAACAATTTATTAGGAAACTGGAGTGAGTCGTTTGCAAGACGGACTCGTGAAGCAAGTAAGTTTCTATTTATTTCAAACAAACAAGATATATAAGTAAATTACATACAATATACAACAAATAAACATACAATATGTAATATATAAACACACAGCTATCATACCTTTGTATAAAAGAATATAAAAAATAGACAACAAATGTAATCAGTGTGGTATTAGAAGAGTTGTTAAATCTACAGATTACGATCCAAGAGGTTTGCCGTTCCAACTTTCGAAAACATGAAAGAATGATTTGACTCTTGTTCAACAAAAATTAAGCAAATAACTGCAGGGAAAATAACTTTAAGATAGAAATGCCAACTTGCTTACTGAGAAAAATTATATCAAGGGAAGGTGGAAAGGGTCTGTGACGATATTTGGTGACAAGGAAGGGAAAATAAAGGTGTTTACATCACATATTGAAAAGGCTGGCGTCATGGATGGAAACAGCAAGAAATTTGTTTTTAGTGAGGTTAAAGCTGCAGTCCTTGGAAAAATGAAAACCTGTTGGAGTTGACAGAATACGTAGGGGGAGTTTGGGAACCTTGACAAGAATAAAAACTGTTGAACTTATTCATCTTGATCAAAAATAGACCTTGGAGTAATACGTTCTGAAATGTTTCAAAAGGCAATGTTGATACCTCTACAGAAACCCAATACCGCTATAGTATGTAAAATTCACAGAAATGTCAGTTTAATAATTCATAAATAAACCTTACTTACTTACGTCTATTCAGATGGTGGTAGTGTCCGATTAGTATGCTTGACAATCCATTGAGACATGTCCGTGGGTTTTGGTGCTCTTCCGTGGTGTTTGATAATAACAAAAAGAACAATAACAGTAACAATAACAATAACGAATAATACTTTAGTTACTTAGGTGGTGATTTTCGTTTGAGGTCGCAAGCTTCTTTTTGTGTCTTTTCCTTATAAAAACAGGACCCTTTGTTCAATGCTTTTTTCTGTTTGAAAGGGAAAATCATGCTACTTGAATGCCTGCAGCAAGTCGCAAATGCTTCCTGATTTTCTGGTTTCGTAGATATAATATAGAGAACTAGCTAAATGACCTATTTGTTCTTCTTAAAAATGGGCAAAATTAGGGAATATCATTTCATATGCTTTTCTAATAACAGTTTAGTTACTTAGGTAGTATTCTTACAAGCGATGGTAGATGTGACACCGAAACAAAAAGAAAGATCGGAATAGCAAGAAAGTTTTCAAAGATCTAGGAAATATTTTGACGAACCTAAAGATCAAGTTGGATACAAAAAAAAAGAACATTAAAATCTTATGTATGGTCAGTTCTTTTATACGGTTGTAAAACATGGACAGTAAGAAGGAATATGGAGGAGAAACTAAAATCTTTAGAATTATGTTTTTCAGGTGTATGCTAAGAGTATCATGGTTAGATAGGCAAAGCAAAGAAATTGTTTTAGACAGGGCTGGAGCACACAGAAGTCTACTCAAAGAGATTCCAAAGCGGCAAATGTCTTTTTTGGTCATGTGTGTAGAAAAAAAAGCTTCAAAATTTAGTTAGCACAGGAAAGATTGAGGGGAAAAGAGCTCGTGGCAGACGGATAGCCCCTCAAGGACTCTCCGTGGGAAGGCCCTTCTTGGGTTGGTCTTTAGCATGTCATGTACTCAAGCATGTCGAGACCACCTGTCCTGCATCGTTGGGCCCTATAGCCGAAGCCCTGACCAAGAAGAGACCAGAGCTCTACAACTGATCTTGGCTAAAAGCCCAAGAAGCGATTGTACATACCATGCTTCATTAGATGAATCAAATAACAACCCAAAATGAAAGATATGATCTGAGTTCATTTGCCTTGGCATTTGTTGTGTTGCTTTGTTTCCTACTACTCAAAGATTAAAACAGCTGATAACTCTATCTATTTCTTAAAATATCATTTCATATTTTACCTATATTTTAGAACCTACTGCTGGTCCTGATGTTCAAGTTGTAAATACAAGTGCGTTCTGCATTACACTTGTTTGGAGCCCAGTACCTCTTCAGTACCTCCGTGGAATTCTCATTGCACATAAAATCTACATAAAGATAAATGGTGAACGCTACCAGTTAAAGGCGAAAATAGAAGCTGACAAAGAGGGGAAGCTATGTAATTATTACCCATTTACCAACTATACCCTCGCTGTGAGTGTTGTTAACGGTGCAGATGAGGGGCCTAAATCTGAAGAGGTAACTACGTCTACAGATGAATATGGTATGTTTATCAGTCTTTTTCAAATGTCACAATGGTTTTTTTTTCTTTTGCCTTGTTATATGTTACAGTATCTTGTTTCTGTTTGCTCAAACCCAAGTTTACTATTTCAGCAAACAAAAACTTTTACAACAATTATGGCGAACAAGAAAGAACTCCATATTTATGGCAACTCCATACTTATAGTAATTCCATATTTGTGGTAACTCCATATTTATGTCAACTCCATAGTTTTGGTAACTCCATATTTATGGCAACTCCATATTTATAATAACTCCGTATTTATGCTAACTCCATATTTATGGAAACTCTATATTTATGGTAACTCCATATTTATGGCAACTCCATAGTTTTGGTAACTCTATATTTATGGAAACTCCATATTTATGGTAACTCCATATTTATAATAACTCCATATTTATGGAAACTCCATATTTATTAAAACTCCATATTTATGGAAACTCCATATTTATGGTAACTCCATATTTATGGTAACCTGCTGGTTGCTTCTTTTATATTATGTTTTTCCATATTATGTTTTTCCATATGATGTTGGATTGTTGGGAAAACACGGTTTTTGTGGCCTACCTGTTTATAACAACTCCATGAAAATTTGACTTAATGTACCCAACGCACGGTTTTTTTTCCAGCTGTTGTGCAAAAACAAATCAAATAGAAGCTACAGGACCCATTCGACAACAGAAGCTTTTGTAAATATGTATATATTTCTAAAATTTTTGAATTGATTATCCTGTATAAATGTCGTAAATAATAATAATAATAATAATAATAATAATAATAATAATAATAATAAATCCGCGTGGGCCTGAAATACCAGGTGGCGACTGGCGTGGAATACCCAGCCCCTTGGCAGTAAGGCTGAAATGCCTTGAGATATGTTATGAAAACGAGAAGTAAATCATACCCCCTCGTCCGTCGCGCGGGTCAACAAGGGACGCTTTCCTCAGTGAGAAACCAGCCTGAGGTCGAAAAGTATATGACTCGATCTAATTCCTCCTCTGCGAATGATTTGCAAGGAAAATCAGAACCAGGATATCCCTAACCCTGAAACTGCAGTTATGCCCATAAGGTCAAAAGAAATCAGAGTTAGATGGTCTACAGAGGGTTATAACAATGTTCTAAGAGCATTTTACATCGCTCAAAAGAACCCTATGAGAAACGTGACTGAACAAACCTACTCAGAATGGAGAAAAACAGTAGGAAAAGAAATAATTCAAAACATCGATGCAAATAAACTTGCTAATGTACGTCGAGATATTTTTAGAAATAAGCGATTGAATGATGCGCAAATTGATCTAATACGTTATGAAATTCGAAATGAAACTATTGTAGAATCTGAGGTTGATATTGAACATGAAAATAGAGAATCTATAATTGAACTAGTAAATTTGACACCTGCACTGATTGAGAATAGAATAAGTGAAGTGAGAGAAGGAACTAATGAGGAGCCGTGGCTTAATGGTTAGTGCAACTGCATAGCAACCAAGAGTTCCCCGAGCTGTCGAGGAGAATTTGGAACTTTACAAAGAAAAAAAAAGCCATTGGTTGGGGTCAGGAAGGGCATCCGGCCAAGAAATTCCTCACTGCCAAATCAAAGTCCCTCTAAAGGGCACCGTCTGAGCTCCAATTGCTGGGAAAAAATGACGTTAAAACTAAAAAAAAAAAAAGAGAGAGAGAAGGAACTAATGAAGAAATAAAAATAGTTAGAAATGTGCACATGGTTGAGGTTGTTGATGATTTCTTTGAAAGAAATAAAGAAAAGATACAGGCTGCCCGTGCAGACATAATACGTGAACTTGCAATGACTGAAGAGACTGAGATGGAAAATAGGGACACACTGCCTAAGCTGCCTAAGTTAACATTCTGTTCAAAAACAAACTTTACTATTAAGCTTTATAACGTTGCTCTAAGCGAGATAGTTAATGAAACCCAGAAAGATTTAACCTCCATCAACAATCTAATATACTCAACAGCAAAAGCTGCCTCCCAAAAGCAAGGGACTAAAATAAAAAATAATAAACCGAAACAGGTTAATAAAGAACCAATATGGAAAATGTAAATAAAGAAGGAAATTGAGTCTTTGCGGGCAGAGATCTCAATTCTTGATGAATTAACGAAAGGAACAGATGTGAAAACTAGGAAAAGCAGGAAAGTTAAAAGGAAATACAATATTTTTGATAAAATCTCTCTAGATACGACCAAAGACGTCTTAAAACAAAAAAATACAAGTGAAAGCGCAGCGATTGAGAAGATTTGATCAACGAAATAAGTTCTATAGACAGAAAAAGATCTTCAAAACTGGTGCTAAAAATTCTACAGGGAATTTGGAAAGAGTAAGATTGAGATAAAGGATCCACCTGAGAACAAAGACATGGAGGAGTTTTGGAATGGCATCTGGGCTAAAGAAAAAAAACTGCAACCAGGAAGCTACTTGAATAGGAAGAGAGGAGGAAAGAATGAGTGAGGTCAGAGAGCAATAGTTGAAACCTATTACAATCGAGGAATTGCACCTGGCCCTAGCGAAATCACAGAAGTGGAAATCCCCTGGATTAGATAAGGTTCCAAATTTCTGTCTGAATTCTTTAAGTTATATACATAAATACCTAATGACATCATTAAATGAAATCGTCACTACAACAGAAGCCTTACCAGATTGGTTAACACAAGGCAACACATATCTTCTCCCGAAATCAGTGGATACTAAGAACCCGAAAAACTATCGCCCTGTTACGTGCTTGACCACAACCTATAAGATTTTAACATCAGTAATCAGTGACAGAATGTATAATTTCCTTGGGCAAAACTTGATTCTTCCTCAGGAACAGAAAGGCTGCAAAGGGAGCTCATATGGATGCAAGGATCAGCTTCTAATAAACAAAATGATTCTAGAGGACAGCAGGAGAAAGAGTAAGAACTTAAGCACAGCATGGATTGATTGTCGTAGAGCTTTTGACAATGTTCCACATGATTGGATTATTAAAAGCCTAGAAATGTACAAGATCTCACCAATAATTACAAATGTTTTAAAGAAACGTATGTCAAAGTGGAACACCTCTCTTTTCCTCACCCACGACACTGGGACTACTACATCTAACCCTATTAAAATTAAACGTGGTATCTTCCAAGGAGACTCTCTTTCCCCGCTTCTCTTCTGCATATCGCTTATTCCCTTGTCCAGCGAACTTAATAACGTCAACTGTGGTTTCACAGTCTATGACAAGCAGATTAACCACCTCTTTTATATGGATGACTTGAAACTTTTCGCAAAAAGTGATCAACAACTAGAAGGATTGCTAATTACCGTTAGGCAGTTCAGTAATGATATTTGTATGGAATTTGGCCTCGATAAGTGCGCTAAAGCTACATTCTCACGAGGAAGACTAGCAAAAACCTCATCCATAGATCTTGACCCAGACACGACAATTAGAAAACTGGATTCTAAGGAAATGTGCAAATATTTAGAAGTTAATGAAGGCGACGGGATTAACCATGCTGGAATAACGGAGAAAATCCGTAAGGAATACTACCGAAAAGTTAGGTTAGTGCTTAAAACCGAGCTTAACTCAAAAACAGAATTTAGGCAATAAACACCCTTGCTGTACCAAATGTACAATACAGCTACAACATAATAAACTGGAACCCTCCTGACATTAAACGTATGGACTGTAAAATTAGAAAACTATTCACGTCAAGTGGTATGCTCCACCCCACAGCAGATGTTAATCGTCTCTATTTGCCTAGATGCGAAGGGGGACGAGGACTTATACAACTTGAAATGTCTTATAAAACCACGACAATTGGAATGAAACAATATCTTGAATCAAAAGATGATTGGATGTTAAATCTAGTAAGCAGGCATGAAAGGAGTAAAAAACTGCACTCGGTTTACAAAAATCCCAAAAATTTGAAAAGGAATTAGGTGTAGAAATAACCAAAGAAGATGAGGATGGACGTTAAACTACAGAAACTGCGAAGAAAGTTAAAGTGAATGCTATAAGGAAAGCACAGAAACAGCTTGCCGATCATTAGAGCCAGAAAGCATTGCAAGGACAGTATGCTATCCAAAGCCAAGACGCTGATGTAGATCAATATGCAACCTATCAGTGGCTGAGGAGTGCAGGACGTAAGGCAGAGACAGAAGGCTTCATTGTCGCAGCACAAGACCAAAGCTTATTTACCCAAACTTACCAAGCAAATATACTGAAGAATGGAGCTGACCCTAAGTGCCGGTTCTGTGACCAGCACACGGAAACAAAAGACCACCTTGTGTCTGGATGTCCTGTACTTGCTCCAAATGAGTATGTCAAACGTCATAACCGTGTTGGGCAGTATCTCCACTGGAGTGTATGCAAACACTTTGGTATTGAAACCAACCCCAACTGGTACGAACACTATCCACTACCAGTCACGGAAGGAGAAAATCCCACTATTCTGTGGGACTTTCCGATCAACACTGACAGGACTATTCAAGCCAACCGTCCTGACATCAAAATTAAAGATAGGAAAAACAAAATGTGTACATTAATTGACATGAGTGTGCCAAGTGATAAAAACATTTCAGTTAAGGAATTCGAAAAATCAAGCAAGTATAAAGACCTAGAAATAGAAATTCAAAACATGTGGAACTTCAAAGCTAGAACAGTTCCGGTCATTGTTGGGGCACTAGGGATGATTAAGAAGGGGACTCAAAAACATATAGAGAAAATACCTGGAAAGCATAGAGTACAAGACGTCCAGAAAATTGTCCTCACCGGCACTGCTCATATTCTTCGAAAAGAGAGAGTGATTTTTACTAGTTCGAGTTTACCGGGTTTAAAATGGATTTGTCAAGAGTCATAATGACGGTTTATCTGTTATTTCGAGGAATGAATTGGACAAACATGACGTGAATAAGATGAGATGAACATGTAAGAATGCAAAAGCTAAATTTCACAGTTCCTTAAACTGAATAACTTACGTAGTTTTTCGATTTTCGTAACAGAAAAGATTTTGAATCAACAGAGGGTTAAAAATTAAATACAGAAAACGAATTATTGGGGGGGGGGGAACAATCACCTTAAGATTAAAAGAGGACTGAAGGTGCAAAGATGATGTAGTAGAGGATACACTGTCATATTTTACAAGATACAATGCCTGTCTAACAGATGGTTTAATTTAGTCCCCCTGGTGTTAAGGTCAAGCTTTTAGTAGCAAAAATAAAATCGTATAGTTGAGACAATATGAAATTTTGTGCTTATTGTTATGGTTCAAATTTGTTATTTAAGCCAGTTGTATAAATGCCACCATTTATACAACACCACACTAAACAAATATCATAAAAGAGATGGAACTTTTTGCCAGTGTGATTTTTTCTAATTTTTCTACTCTGCATTATATTGCTCATCGACAGACTTCCAAGAAATAGTTCCTTTGTTTTAAGTTATATTCAGTCAATCTAAGAATTCTTTTTATTGTAGGATTAACTCTTTTTTTATTTTTACTTCAATATTTATTCAAATTTTTCTCAGGATAGAGAGCTAATTTATTTTTGTGAGGAGCGATTAGTGCGTTTACTCTGTAATCGGAAGTTCCTGGTTCGATTTCCCAGAAAAAAGGTTTGAATTTTTTAAACAATAAAAATATGGAGTTTATAGTGGTATCTTCAAAAGGCCGTTGGTTGAAATTGTCATTGGGACTGTAATTGAGACATATTGTCCAACGGTAGGAACCTGGGTAAAGAATGGCTCACTTAAGTGGAAGGTATGGCTGTAAAGAAAGGCAAAAAATGATCTGGTTATGGACGAGATCTGAAAGTTGAGTTGGTATTATTTGACTATGAGAGCTGTAGTCAATGGTTCAAACCTACTTTTGTGTACAAGGGTTATTTTTACTCTTCTACAAGCACAGAAGATATTCTGCATGACATATGACTTATATGAGATTTTCTTCTGTTAGATAGATCTTGAATTATTACCGAAAATGAGAGGCTATGTCTTTCCTCACAATTGCCTTTTTAAAAAACATTTAGTCAAAATGAATACGTGGGATCTAGCTTCTTTTTTTTGCGATATCAAAAAACATCATTATAATTTCTTTCATTTTTACAGTTCCTTACCAGTTTCCAGGATCAGTAACAGCTAAAAACTTAAGCTCGAGTGAAATCCTTGTATCATGGGAATCTATAGACTCAAATATGTGGAATGGTTATCCAATGGGATACGTTGTCAGCTACAGAGATATCGATGAAGTAAATCCTGCTCAGACAGTGGATATTCCTTACCCCACACTTGAAGCACGTCTTACTGGTCTGGTTAGTTTTCAGGAGTATAAAATCAGAGTAGCTGCAAGGACTAAAGTTGGTGCAGGAAATTTTAGTTTACCTATCCTTTGCTCAACAAATGAAGGTGGTAAGTTCATATATCAAACTTTTATCTCTTTTCCGCCTCTCTCTCTCTCTCCTCCCTCTCTCTCTCTCTCTCTCTCTCTCTCTCTCTCTCTCTCTTTCTCTCTCTCTCTCTCTCTCTCTCTCTCTCTCTCTCTCTCTCTCTCTCTCTCTCCCTCTCTCTCTCTCTCTCTCTCTCTCTCTCTCTCTCTCTCTCTCTCTCTCTCTCCCTTCACCTCTCTCCCTCCACCCTCTTTCCCCCACCACCCTCTCTCTTCCACCACCCTCTCTCTCCCACCATCCTTTCTCTCCCACCACCCTCTCTCTTCCTCCACTCTCTCTCTCCCTGCACCCTGGAATATTCTGGAAGATACTCGATTGTATGTAAATATATACTAATATACTAATATACTGGAATATACTAGAATGACCTACATTGGTAGTTGTTTACATGTTAACATAAATTGTTGATAAACAACTATAACATATTACAACACCACTATGTATCAAATACAGGTTGTTGCGGTAAGGCAAGTCACAAGTCACATTTTCAGGACAACTTAATCAACTTTATTCAACACGTGTTATCTTAATGGCATCAACAGGCCACTTTTTCACTAATCATGGCCATTAGTACTGTATCATATTTTATTTTATTATAGTATATCATAATATACTATGTCTTATACATTTTATTATATCAAACTACATTTAGTATGTTATGCTATCACCTATTTTGCTATACTACATTTTATTATATTGTACTGCACCAGTGATTTTCAAACTTTTTAAGACATAATGAGGAGGCCCTCTTATTTTCTTTATGGTTCGCGGTCTACCCTCAAAGAATCGTTGCGCATTATTTTGTGTTATCAGATAAAGGGTCTTTAATAAGGAACGTATCATGTATAAAACAATAAAAATATTGAAAATGGTCCATATCAGGTAAGTGTTAAAGTACTTGTTTCCCAAGAATTGCTGTCTGGTTTGGTACCCCAAGAGGTTCATCTTCAATGATAAGTTTATCGAGAAATGTGTTCATTTGTAATGTTTTGTCCAACGTTTTTTCTTTGTAAGTTTTGATCGTCAAAAGTGTAAGGTTCATCTTGAAAGCACTAGTTTTCTTTTGACAATAGAGCACTGTTATTTCTATTCCCTGTAGTGCCAGATGGTAGGAGTTTAAATCTACTAAATAAACAAATAAACCAAGAAATGAGGGTCAGAGAATTTATGGTCAGAAATGTCTCTATTTCATTTCGCAACACAACTTGCTTTGCCTTGCCTTTCGCCGTAGTTTCTCCTGGTTGAGACCGGCCAGTCTTGTGAGGTTGTCGGTCCACTTTAGTTGCTGCCGACCCTTAGATTGTTTTCCTGTAATACGGTACAAGCTGGTATACTGCAGGGGTCCCAGCTACCACGCTATGACTAGAAGTTTGAGTTAAGAGATCCATGGTTGACTATGAGAGAAATTTGTGGTAGGTACTCACACCTTTCCTCGGTGACCGGCCACAAATGTCTTATGCGCTTACAATGTGCCCCATGTATGTGACACACCTTGCTGCTCCACCTTCAGTTCCAGTGGCTATATTTACCTTCTTTGCCACGTCCGCTGTCACAGACTTTGTGCATTTAAGGTACAGCGACCCTTCAGTTGGACAAGTCCAATACCCTCACTACGTTTAGCCCGCCAGCTGAAGCTGTGTACCGGGTTGTGGCCACTGCCATGCACCAGCAGTTACTTGTGCATGGCAGTGGCCACAAGGAACTAGTAGTGAGAGTTGAGTTACCGAGGACATATCCCATGTGAGCAGCTATTAGTCAAGACCAATGAGGCTGCTGAATCATCACCGGTAGTATCTCTACCAGTACACCCCATAAAACCGTTTCCAAACCTTTGGCTTCTGAAAGCTTAAGTGTGAGTACAACAAGAGTACTTTAACCTCTGAATTCTTTTCCTTACATATTTCAGCAGCTAATTGACAGTTGATTGCTTTGGGTTTAAGGAAGCGCTAGTTACCTTTTTTTGACGATGTGAGAAAAATCTCTCGAAACGTAGCTCATAAATAGATTACGACTCAATGATATCAATTTTATCACTTTGTTCATAATGGTGTTTAACTCACCAATATTTCACCATCTGTGCTTCTCTAAAGATAGTACATTGAGTACCATCACTCATGATAGTTTTTTCTTCACCAACCTGTAAAAAGCAGAACCGCATTCAAGCGTCGTCGGTGCTCCGTCAGAACATATGCCAACAACATGTTCTCACTCGACACTGTGAATCTAAAGAAACTGTATACTTTCTCAAATGTTTCTCTCGCAGTAGCTTTGGTGTCGAGTCTTTTACAAAACGGGTAATAATTTCCAGAGGTCTGTTATGAATATACTGTACATTAGTACAAAGATGAGCTTAGTTGATCACGTCTGACGTGACGTCTTTGCAACGACGTAATATCAATAGCTCCCAGATGTTTTGGGGGTTTTAGACAACCGAAATTTTTCTGGTACCTTTGTACAAAGCTTGAAAGCCTGTATTATTTTTGTGTGAAAATATTCTGGTTTGGTCCAGCAGAGACATGGCCGATTTTTTCAGCCAAAAGTTTATAGAAATGTAAATCTTTGTTGGTTGACTGACGATGCTTCGAGTGTAAATGTCTTTTCAATTTGCTAGAAATTAGGGAAATGAATGCCAATACTACCATATTTTATTTTTCATCCCTTCCAGCTTTAACTATGATGAACTCACATTTCAAACATGACTTGTCATACTACGTAAATTTTTTAGCTGGCACGCCAAAAAAAAATTTTAAAACATTTTGTTACTCGTGTACTCGATTAAAGACCAACAGATTTACTAATTAAGTCAAAACCTAAAAAGATCGATCCTATTGAGATATTGCAGTTCTCCTAAGAGACATGGTCAAGTTAGTCCAGTGCAAAAAGGTAAGAGCCACAAAACGTAAGAAATTCATTACAGAAATTGGGGTACAAAAACAGTTGTACTACATTGTGTATTGTATTTTTATTATCATATATTGCATATTGTATGTTCCATCTGAGAAGCCTCCACCACATCTTGTGAGTTTCCTGTGCAGAACAATGTGCTCAGAGCCGACTTCTTATCTCGAGGTGGCTTACCCAACCTGTTCACTCTGTTCAGCGCCGACTCCGATGGCTAGATTATGTCCACCGTATGCAGGATGGCTACATCCCTCAAGAAATTTTTAGTGGAAAGTTGGCCATTAAAAGAAGAGTCACCCCACGTCCACCAACATGAACATGGAGTCCTGGTAGAGCCAGGTCAATGATCGCTAAAAGTGGAGAGGGAACCTGAGTTAGCATATCAAAGTTAATTGATGGCACCACAGAGAAGCAAGCCTGCAAAAAGGAGGACAGCAACTCCAACAGATCAGGGATTAAAAACAGATGTGACCTACGCAACAGAAACTGCCATTCCCGAAAAGGTTTCTACAGCCACAAAAGATGCTACCCCATAGTCGACCCTGACTTATGGAGACCAAAATAGTTTACCGTACATTGTTTATAATCGTATATTTTATTTAATCATATCTTTTTTCTATCGTGTATTGTACCATATTACGCCACATACTCATTAAATCACATGGTACCATATTTTATCACATTGCTGTCTAACTATAATTTACTCATTACTTTTTAGTTCCTAGTTTTGGCCCTCGTATACTTGACGTCACCCATATTGACTCATTTAGTTTGTCAGTCAAATGGCAGCCGTTAACAGTGAGTCAAGCACAAGGTATTCTTCTAGGCTACACTGTAATTCTATTAGAAAAGGATGGAGATATATTCCAAACAGAAAGCGTGGACGCTCATGTAACAAGGGTTATTTTCGACTCTTGCAAGCCATGGACATATTATGGTGTACAGATATATGGATTCACAAATCAAGGAAATGGAGAAAAGAGCAATATAACGTATGGGAGAACGGGTGAATATGGTAAGGAATTGACATCAATTTTAGCCTTTGAAAAATAAGTACAACCTTATCACCAAAATTACCCCGAACAATAATTAAACTCACTCGCGACAAATTCAAACTTTTTTGTTAATTCAAGAGATAAACATGAACCTGAGAACTGTAAGTGTCAAAAAAGGTTGAAGACAGTACGTTGTTGTTAAATCAAGTTAATAGGTGTTTTAGTCCTGCTGTAGAATGGAAAATAGCATTTTGTTCACTACCTGCCCAGGATAGCACTATTCTTTCATTTGTTTTGGCGGGAAAAAGCCCATAATGTTAGTAATAATGTCATGGAATACATTTGCATGTTAAATAGGTTAGCAAAGTTGTTTCACAGAGACCTTGAGCATTTATTGAAAATTTAGATGTTGTACGTCGTGTTTGGTGAGAATTATAGGAGAATGGGAGAATTAGCCAAAAGGAGGAGACCAGAATAGGTTTATTTGGATTAAGAGTTTCTGATGTAGACGTTAGAAAGACAGTTGAATTTATTTTGGACCATCCGAGTCACTAAGCGCCATAAATGCTGCATAATTGTAGAGCAGGTAACTCTACAAAATAGGTAGTTAGTTATCTATACAGATGGATGACTATTTGTGTTTACTATTTTGCAAATAGTGCCAGTAAACTAAAAAACTTGCAACATTTAATATCAGATGGATCACGGAAGAAGATCAGATCTGTGTTTGATGGTGTGATATCCCGCTCAGGTCAACAAATGCTGCTCCCGTTACTATTCTGTCCTGGAGACCGTCTTCAATGTGTTAAGTGTGGTTTAAAAGCTGGGTTTCACATGATATACCGGCTCTGAAACCTGCTTGATCTGATGTAAGCTGTGGAAACAAACTGGAAAACTCTGGAAAACTCTCAACTGACTGCGAGCCCAGCAAGGAAGATGCAAAACATCTCTTAAACGCTGGGAGATCAGTTCCACCGATCTGTGTGAATGCGGCAACCTGCAGACGATGGAGCACCTTCTCTCCTGTAGTAAGGCTTCGAACTGCAGCTTCGAACTACGACCTTGCTGAAGCAACAGAAACCGCTGTTGAATGTGCCACCTACTGGAGCTTCCAAATTTGATAAGTGATGGACGTCGTGAGACTCGCAGAAGAAAAAGAAGAAAAATAAGACGGAAGAAGATAAACAAGAAATTGTTGCGGAAGATCTTGAAAATTACAGCATCGACCTTTTCTGGCTGGAGGAGTTAAGGATAAAGGAATCTTGACATCGGAGAACAACAACTTTTTTGATAACTTTTGATTCGTAAAACACATATCACAGCAACGGGTTTGTTATTAAGAAAAGGTAAAAAGTTAATATTCACAGGTAATGAAGAGGTTCTGACAGAGTTGAAATGCTGCAACGAGGTACAAGAGGTACAAAAGAGAAAGAATTTGAATCCAAAACAAACCTAAGTAGTAAACTCAAAACACAATAAAAGAAGTCATTTAAATGTGACCTTGCAACATCAAAGAGAAATAAATTAATTTTTTATGCACCTCACCCATGGAAAAGAGAGAATGATCATAACTGCTTAAGCGTTTATCAAGAAATATAAGTTGCTGCTTCCATGAAATTGCGGGCTCAGAGTAAAGCCTGCAAGAAAATGATGTAATTCTTGTTCTTTCCTAAATATTGTACATTCAAGTAGTTTTTAAAATTTTCATTTCCTACTTAGTGCTTTTAAATTTTTAAAAAAAATTTTACGAACATATTTCGTTTTTCGCGTGCAATGTTCCTCACGCCTTGAACAGTAAGTTTTTGAAGGCGTGAGCGTGCGATCTCACGCCTTATATTACGACGACTGTTAATTATGCACCAGTGTGTAATTGATACAAAATAGCGTTAGAGAAAGATGTCGATACCGTGAAAAACAAACGAAAACAGTTTTGAAAAGTATTTTTGAAAACAGGATTATAAATATTAAGCACTGTGTATAGAGTAAAGAGTAATCATTACACAACTTACGATCAGACAATAAAAACGATACAGTCGTCACCCCGTAAGATCCCACCTCCTAACATCCCCGTTCGCTTAACATCCCGCACTGTTCGAAAAACGAAATGTTTGTTATGTAACTTCACCCACTCTAAGATCCCGGTTTGTGTAGTCAAGTTGGGTTAACATCCCGCTTTTTAGAGTGAGGTCAAGAAGGCTCAAAGCTTTTCTACGATGTCTCAGTACTTATTGACTGCATGAATCAGTAAGGACAATATGCAGGTGCAGTAGGGTAATTAATCTTGCTTCCCACGTCCAGCCGAGAGCTGTCATCGCTGCGCGGGAAGCAAGATTGATTGCCCCGCTGTACGCGTGCCAAGAAGGTTCTAGGATGTCCGCCTCATTGAGTGTAATTACCGCTTAATCAATCAAACACTACTGCATCTTGAATTTTTTTTAACCAATTCCACTGAAAAGCAGCAAAAAAACCCACAAACAAAAAAAAAACAACCCAAAACAACCCCCCAAAAAACCCAACCCTGAAGCATGTTAATCAATACAAGGACCTTGGTGTTATGCTGCTTGAGCCCATAAAAAGAAAATGATTCTTTCTCCTATAGCATTTATTGTTAATACATGTATGCAATGCATGTACATGTATTGCCTCTTCCAATTCGGTTAAGATGACTTTCGCTTAAGATCCCGCTTTTTTCGTCTCCCGAGCACCGGGATCTTAGACGGTGACCACTATCAGGGAAAAAAAGAAGAGAAAAACTTGCGACTACTAATATAATCTTTCACTGATAAAGAGAAGTTTGAAAGCCTAAAACAGGGTTGTCAGATTGGATTTTCCTAATCAAAATTCTAGAAGATTGGACATTTGAAAACTGGTTTTCCTAAGAAATATTATAGTTTTTGCAGAAAATTCTGCTTTATTTTGGATTTATCAGACGAATTCTCCAATTTCGCTACTGTAAATTAAATATGAATGAATATTTAAATATAACAGCTGTTCCGTTTAAGTTTCCTTTCATACATTTGGCTGTAGCCTAGGGATCACCTTTGTCGCCCATTGTAACAGTAGTCGAAACGCAATGTATAAAGAATACTTTCAAAGGTTTGCACCACTTTCATTCAGATACTCAGATATAAATAATGAGTCAGACGGTACACTTGCCTTTTCAACGGCTTCTATTTGTCAGTCTAAGAGTTAAAAACGAGTATGTGATTGAAGAGCAAAATAGGAAAGAACATTTTGTCAGCCGGATTGAAGAAAAAGTTTACGATGAAAACATTCTAAAGGATTCAGTTGACTTCTGGTCAGGTGTTACGAAATTTTGGGTATCCACTGGTAATAAGCCATTTAAAATATTGTTGGATACACCCTGCCGTATTTGTGTTTACTTGTCAGCATTGCTGCCATTGAAAGAGTATTTTCGTTTGTTTCTTGTGTGAAAAGAGAACGGTGTAATAGAATGCAAATAGGGTGCTTGATTCAATTTTGAGAAATCATAGCAGTAGTACTAGTAGCAGTAATAATAGCAGTAGTAATCACAGTAGCAATAGCAGTAGTAGTAGCAAGTTCAATGGCAGTAGCAGTAGTAATAATAGTAGTAGTAGTAGTAGTAGTAGTAGTAGTAGTAATATTAGTAACCGTAGTAGTGATAGCAGTAGTAGAAGTAACAGTGCTAATTGTAGTAGTTATAGTAGTAGTAGTTTTAGTCATAGTAGTAGTAGGAGTAGTAGTAGTAGTAGTAGTAGTAGTAGTAGCAGTAGTAGTAGTAGTAGCAGTGAGAGTGTAAGAGTGTAAGTAACAGAGTGCTCATAATTTTACTAGGAGCGACAGTGTTAATAATAGTATAAAAATAGCAGTTTATATTTAGTATTATTACTGATAGATAAACAGTAGAAATAAAACTTATGTACATGGTCGCAAAGCACCTTGAGAGGAATACCACCAGCTTTATGGGTAATTAAACTATAGGAGCATAAAATTATAACTAAAATTATAAGGATTTTTTTTTCCATTTTAGTTCCATTGACATATCCACAAAATATAACAGCTCTGATTAGAATAAGAGGATTGTTTATTCAATGGGATCCAATATCACCATATCAATGGCAAGGCATTCCAAAGTCATATAAAATAAAAGTCAGAGAAAAAGAGAAAAATGATCCTTGGGTGTATCATATAGTTAGTGGAAACAAAACCTTTACTGAGATTGGGGATCTAAAACGTTACACTTGGTATTCAATAGCAATGGTAGCAATGACTGTTGTAGGAGAGGGCCCATATAGCCCTCTTATTGATCAAAGGACAGAAGAAGAAGGTAGGATAAGAGTTATGTGATTTAGATTGAAAGAATAAAGAACACATATTGTCTTTCTTTGTTTAAGCTCTTAGCCTTGAATAAACCCCTTTCTTCAAACACCATTTTATATGTTCTTCTTCTCTTTTGATGGACCAGAAAGAGGAAACACTAATTGTTTCAACAAATATGCAAATACGTTGCCACAAACATGAGCAAACATGCCAACATGCATAAATGCATGCAAACATGCATGCAAATATACATACAAACATGCAAAGATGTTGTTATACCTTGTCAGCCCGTTTTTAATAGCGTGTATTTAAGAGACAGTAGAACCTTCCCGTCGATGTCAGTGCCAAATATCTCAGTCTAGATGCTTGGGATATCTGAAAATGACAATGGTTATACTAAAAACATATCTTAAGGAATGCTGTCGTCAAAAACGTGCCCTCCTTGGTTTATGCTTTAACGTGAGTAATTTAGCTAAAGTTTCTGTTGGCTATTAATCAAAGAAAACAGACAAGTTAGGTAAGGAAGGTTATAATAGACGTAAAAGTCTTCTTGTAGTCTTCAATGACTTTTGCTTTTAAGCTTGCTGGAAAACGAAAAAATAAACGAATATTGGTCACTGTACCCGAAGACGGCCAAGCATTCATTGACAAGAAATTTTTAAAAGCGGTTGTATGGTGTAATATATATAATATTTGTATTTAGTAATTATAAATGTGTCATATAAATATATATGCAAAATTAATAGAGTGAAATAAGCCCATCGTATCTCCAAAGGTCATTGAAAGTGAGCATTTCACTTAAAATTTATTTTTGTATCACAATTTTGAGGACATCAGTAAGTAGAGAAGGTGATTTTAGAAAAATCCTATTTGTTTTAAGTACCTGTGTGAGCTGAAGTTCTTGCAAGCTCTCAAATAAGAATGCTATTCTACTTAAATATTTAAAAAATGAACAAAAATGTACAATTACTTCATTGCAATGTGAAAATTTGACTTTTTGAAATATATTTGAAAATGAATGTTTTTAAGTAACACCTAAGAAACTTATAATTTTTTTCTCATTGTATATTAGCACCTGATGAACCTCCCAGAAGTATTGTCATACCAAGCGTTAAAACCACTCAAGCCAAGATCACATGGAAACCTCCCACGTCTGTACCAGGTGTTCTACGTGGGTACAAAATATTTTACAAAGCAACAGCTGTTTATGAGTACAACTTACCAGCAAGACGTTCTCGCAGATCAGACAGGATTGCGTTGCCCCCTTTACCATTAGAGGAGTATGTTTCATTTCTCTAAGCACTCTTTTTTGATGATTAATAAAACTGGACTAAAATTCTAAAATTTGATTACCAGTATTAAGTAGAAAGATCTTCTAATTTCATTAAATTAATTTGTAGATTTTATTTAGAAATCTCAGAACCTATATTTCTGTCAATTGTGAAGATATGGCAAAATAAAGAAAAAAGAAACCAAAAAAACAAAGGTTAAGCCAGGAGATTAGATTCAATCTTAGACTTAAAAAACATTCAAACCATATGATGTAGAAAGCACTCAGAAGTCAACGGGTTTCACACTCTTGCAGTCCGAGAAAAAAGATCTACAATCGTGCAAAGATTTATTGCACGATTATAGATTACGAGGATGATGACATTGGGAGAAACGTGAGCAAAGCTCATCAGACCACTTCCCGTGATAAAACCTATGACTAAGGAAAGCCACATTCCGTCAATCAGACAAAGGTTGAAGAGAAGCAGCAAGATTTGAACCTGCCACGTTACAAACATGTCTCTGAATATGATCGAGAACATCAAGATAAGTTGACGGAGCATCTGTTCAATCTCCAGCACAAAACAAAGAACCAATCTTTTTTGAAGCAGACTTGCCAATAGATTAATTATTAGAATCCAAAGAAAGATCTCAAGAAAATGGAAAACAAAGCATCCTCATTAATGAACGTTAATGAACATTCCTCAAAGAAAGTAGGCAACGTGGTTCCTTATCAGTCTAAGCTCAATATTTCTCCTAAGGAAATATTAAGTTTAGACTGATAAGGATATAGAGTATTGGTTATTTTACAGTTATTCTCTAAGTTTGATTGACTTAATCACTGTAATTGGAATTAGAGGTTATCTAGATTAAAATAAGACGATGAGGATGGTGCGATGGATGACTGGAATTTCCCTGTGGGAGCACAGAACAAGTGCAGATTTAAAAAGGCATACCAAAGGAGTCGAAGTGGGGAGAAAAGCTAAAGAGGCTTAACTTCGCTCGTTTGGACAACTAATGAGGAGAGTATTGTGGAGCAAGTGTATCATCAGCAGGTAGTTGCAAAAAGAAGTAGAGGGCGCCAAAAGCTGAGATGGAGAGTTAGAGTGCAAACTGATCTGAAAACAGTTGGAGCTGATAAGGACGATGCAAGTAATAGGAGCGTGTGGAAGAAGAAATGAGGCGCCGTCAACCCAACCTGAAGCTGGAAGAAGACCGAAGGAAAAGAAAAAGAAGATAAAACAGAATTACATTTCATGTCACGAAACAGGAAATCAGAGAAATTAAACAGGAGAAAACAGAATTATGAAGGTACTATTTTATGTGATTCAAAAATGTACTGAGACTTTTAAAAGTAATTTAGTTGGACTATACTTTAACAACGTTTTAGCTGTAGCTATAAAGATGAGGATTTTCATAGCTTTGACCAGTCTCACGGAATGGCTAGTTAACAGATCGTTGCATTTTATGAAAGGGGTTGACTTGCTTATAGTTACCGACACAAACCTATCTGAAAAACTAATTATGGCAAAAAAGGTCGCAATATATTGCCCACCAAGACGAATCATTTTAAAGGAGAAATGAAAGAGATTTACAGAAAAAAGGAGATACACAGCACCCAATTGTGAATTTTAAACTAAATTATTACAATTATTACAGTGAGTAGATAGTAGGAAATCAGAGGAGGTGAAGTCTCTTTAAAAGCAAACTAAGGGCAATATTTGTTTCAAAGAGAACCTTGATGAGGAGATTCCAGAATTACTTACAAATTTGGACAGCTCAGTCGAAGATGATGTTCCTATAAAAGAAATAAAAGCCTCTGGGTAACTAAGTCACGAGCAAAAGTTTCGTAGATGAAAATCGAGAAAATTTTGTTGAAACGCAGTGGGGCTAAGTGATACGTCAGACGCAGTGGGGCAAAGTGATATGTCGGACGGAACTCTGTATATTCTATTCAACTTTTTAATTATCCTGCAATACGAAAAGTACGAGCTGGAGTGGCAAAAGTGAAATTGAAGAGAATTTCTAGACATCCTCAGAGCTGGCAAGAATTTTGAGAAATTGATGGTAGTGTTGTGAATAACAATAAGAGGATTTCGACTACTGATTGATTTGCGTGTCGAAAAATATCATATAGAGAAGCCAGCAAAGTATGATTTTTCAATAGATTGTATTGTGGAAAATGAACTATCTTGCGGCGTTCTTCATGAATCGTAATAATAGGGGGAAAGAAAAAGGGACGATCGATCCCAGGTACTCCTGCGGGATATTCCAGAAAGATTGTTGAGTCCTCGTGAAAAGGATTGACTCTTCATTTAACCTTTACAGACAATAATTATTATTTCATATCAAAAAGGCATTTTCATTCTATGTTCTATTGATACTGTCATATTTTTTATTCTAGGCAAACTGTAGTGATATATGATGCAAACGCTTCATCTTGGGTACTAAGCGATCTCATTGGAAATATGAATTACAGTATTAAAATGTTGGGTTACACATTAAACGATGGTGTCAACACAACGCTTTTTAACATAACCACCAACGAAGGAGGTAAGTATTAATCTAAGATCAAAATGATTGCTGAAAATATACTTATTAACGAGATTTTAGTAAGTGAAGGACCTTTGAGGAAGTGGGTGTAATTGGCTCTAAAATATTACTTACATCATTAAAGGTACTTTTTAAGAAACAAGTAATTTCTGTGAAATTAAAAGCCCAGTGTAACACTGCTCAAAGGCAAAAATAAATTCTACAGAAATATAATTCGGTGGACCCCTGAAACCTAATTTGATAGCTAAAAACATTAACCTACAAATAGTATCTCCAATGGAATGCCTTCCCTGAAGAAGAACATTTCCTCCGTGTTACCCTAAATCCATTTTATAAGCCATTTTTAAAGTAGTTAATAAAAAAAACAATAATGCAGACAATACTTAGTCTATGATATGAAATAATCCACTATATGGCTGTGTTTTTTATACCACGTTCGTGCATAATTTAACATTTAACATAAGAAAAACAAATACAAAAACAACAAAGAAAAAATATTTTTACAAAATTGTGTCTTCAAAAATGGACCAGAAATCTTTTAAAACCCAAAATTCATACAATGGAGATAGGTTTGGTGAACACGTTTTTCGCTTTTATACAATTTGTAATTGCATCCACTTCTATCTTATTTTCACACTTTTCTTTGCCCTTTTTGTACGATGGTATCAGTTGATGTGACCATGGAAGGAATGTCTTCGTTTTGTAAAAGGTTGAGCTTTAAGTTTAGGATTGGGATCATCATCATCGTCATCATCATCATCATCATCATCATTATCATAACCATCATCATCATTATCATAACCATCATCATCATTATAATAATCATAGGATTTCGCGCTACTTGTCGAGCCATCGCCTTGCACTTTTATTTGCCACCTCAAGTTCTTCGTCGGAGACTCTTGGACTAAAAGGGCAGTGATGTTGAATGCGGTCAAACGAGTGAATCGGATCACCGCAAGGATATTCTGTTACTGTCTCAGACGCCACCGGGGCATGTTGTCACCAGTTCTCCCAACTTTAGTTCTCATTGAGACGGGATGACTAATATAGGTAACTTGGGTTAAAACGACGCACATAAGTAAAATTTATGGCTGCAAAAATGATTTGGTGCAAGAAGACCTCTGATAAGGACTGGTTTCTATCCAGTTTGCTGCACAAATATTTTTCACTTTTCTACAAGCCATGGCCGCCCAAAACCTAAATTAAATAGCCTCAAAAAATTTAATTTAGTTGTAAAAAGGGCCTAAAAGCTAAATTCAGTAGTCTCAAGTCGATGAAAGATCCTTAGGGGTTGCCATAATCATGTCATTCTGTGCATTTCATTTCTGTGTCATTTCTGTGCATACAATCACAGAAAGAGTTGGGATATTTAAAAAAATTGCTTAGGACAGTTTAATTGTAATACAACAGTGAAACAGCAACGGTTTTAAGTCAAAAATGGTGATCAGAAGTTTGCACAATTTTGCTCAGAAGGGTGATACTTCATAACAAAATTTCAATTTCTGACCAGTCAGACAACTACACGTACCTTTTTCGAATTTCGTGAGGGTGGCAATTTCCTAACTGTACAGTACATAAGCAAATTTTTCCTGTTGAAATAATGGGATGTGACGCGAAAAATGACCTGAAGCATCGTAGCAGTCGTACCTCTTGTTTAAGGCATCTGACTAGAAAGCAGATAGGCTCATCCAGCAGAGGTTCGAATCCTGTCGACTGCGTACCTTTTTTGTTTCTTTTTGTCAGTAATATTCAAGAAATGGTTTAAAACAAAGACAAATATCTCAGTTTTTACGATTTTACTGAAGTTTTGTTTCTGTTTTGAACGACGCAATTCTAGTGCGACAAAGAGACGTTTTTCTTTTTAAGTCCAAATTTTAAAGTTTTTCAGAAGAACTCAACACAACAACCATGTCACAACTCGTTGAAGGCAAGTCTTTCAACTTTTCTATAGTGATTCCGCCCATTACATCATGCACTGTAAAATCAAATATTGGATCTGACACGACACAGCCTGTGGGAAACCAGATGATTCTTTTCTTTTTAAACGGCGTGATGATGCTAACTTAAGTGTGATAATACTGAATATTATATTTCAGTACATTTATCTTTTGGATGATGCTCGCTTGCTTACTCGGACATATTCCACACCTTCAGTGTGGACATCTATTTCCTGGTTATTATTATTATTATTATTATTATTATTATTATTTTTATTTTTTTTATTTTTTTTATTTTAGCTATTTTTCTTCAATAAGTACTTTTGTTTGAGAACTTCGTACCACCGAGGTATTACCTACAACCTAGGGTACCAAGCCGTTCGTGCATGTATGCTTCCTTGGCGTTTCTTCTTCTTTACGTTTGAAGGTATAAAGATATGCATAAAAAATTGTAAAAAAGGTAAAAGTTTAAAATAATATAAAAATATAACAAAAATGGTGCAAAATTATCTTGTAAAAATATTTTCATTTGGGATAAAAAATAAGATGAAAAAAATTATTATACAGTGTATGATTTATAGGAGTTGATCTTCTACGAGATTGAAAGAGTTCTTCTAAGGATATGGGCAGTGCTATTTAATACCATTTTTTGTATTTCAGTGAGTGATAATTTTCCTGGGATATCGTTTACATACTTCTGCGTTCCCTTTTTAACCATGCCAAATGCCCCAACTATGAACGGAATTGTTTTTGTTTTCATTTTCCACATCCTCGACACTTCAATTTCAAGGTCCTTATATTTGCTGAGCTTTTCAAATTCTTTTTCAGATGCGTTGTTGTCAGCTTATTATCTTAGTTTGTAGCATTTGCACAGGCTGTTCTTAATGCCGCTTTGTTCCTCTCGGGCTAGCCACAACTAGCAGCCAAAGGCCAAGAGGTTTCCTTCTCCTTACATTTCTAAAACTTTTCTAAGAATCCTAGCTGTTCCTAATAAGGCTGTCTTTTGTATTATACCAATGTCTAACTCAATTTTTATCATGTCAGTCCATCTCTTGAAATTTTTGCTTACACACCCCAAAGCTCCAACAACAATTGGTACAACACGAGCATTCTTCAGTGACCAAAGCCTTTTTAATTCAATTTTCAGGTTTTGATATTTTTCAATCTTTTCCTGTTCCTTATCATGCACCCTACAATCTCCTGGTACAGCAACATCAATAATGATACAAGATTTGCTTTTCTTATTAACCACAATTAGATCAGGTCTTCTGGCCTCAATAACATTATCACACTGTATGTTAATATCCCAAATCAATTTCATGTCATCATTTTCAACTACTCCCTCCGGGCAGTGCTCATACCACTTCTCCTTCCTTTCAAGATCATATTTCTCACATAATTTCCAATGGATTAGTTTAGCAATGTTATCATGCCTCCTCTTGTAATCGCGTTGAGCAAGCTTTTTGCACTCACAAATTATATGCTGTACAGTTTCACCCTTTTCACCACACATTCTGCACATCAGATTTTCTGTTGTTTTGTCGATCTTATGTTTAATATAATTTGTTCTTAGTGCCTGCTCTTGCGCCGCAAATATCGTTGCTTCTGTTTGTATTTTCAAGTCACTTTGGGCAATCCAATACCAAGACAATTCTCTATCTACTTCTTCAGGCATTTCACGATCAAACTGCCCACACATTCTTTTTTCATGCCACTTAGATTTTAGTTTTGTTTGACTTTGTCTCTTAAATTCTTCTTTCTCTACTAAATTGACAGTTTTAATTATGCCCATTTTTCTTACAGCTTTCAAAAGGAATTTATCTGACTCCCGAACATATAAACCTAAGTTGTTTTCCTCCAATCTTACACATGTTTCAATCCCAATCAGGCCTCTCCCCCCGTCTTTTCTTTTCAGGTATAACCGATCAACATCACTCTTAGGATGTAGCGCTCCATACATCGTTAAGGTCTTTCTTGTCGTTCTATCTAATTTCTTCAGCTCATCAACTTTCCATTCTATGATTCCTGCGCCATATCTTAAGAGTGCAACTGCCCAAGTATTAATAGCTTGGATCTTATTCTTACCATTTAATTTAGATTTTAACACCAACCTCAAACGTCTTTTATATTCAGATACTACCTTAAGTTTCATCTCTTTCTCTTTAATCTCATCTAACTCTAAAATTCCAAGATAAGTATACCCATTTTCATCTACCTCTTTCATAATATCTTTCGTGGGCAAATGAATTCCGTCACACGTAATCAACTTCCCTCTTTTCAAAATAATCACTCCACATTTTTTTA